>RJWM01017521.1:0-42575 GCA_004363535.1 Dasyprocta punctata | reverse complement strand
AGAACAACATTGGGCCTCAAAGACAAGATAGAAGGGAATCGCCCATATTTGCCACATTGCATACTGTCATCTTCCTGAAGAGATGTTCAGACTGCTGGCCCCATGCCTGAGGATCAACCAAACAATACAAGCATTTAGTTGCTTCGTGTACCTTAAGTGCTATCAACTTAGCCGGTCCTCTGAACCGGCAGGTTACTTACGGGGGTGGGGGGTGGGCGCTGTCCTTCATTCTTAGCCCACGCGCTGGTAGGCTTACAGGAGGAACATATCTTTTTCTTTCTGGAGTCCATACCAGTCACGCGCCACTCATCAGGAAGGTGACAAGTTGTCTTCTGGTTCTTTTTTTTTTTATTTAAGAGAAAAAAAGACACATATAAGAAAGGCAAAAAGCAAAAGAGACAAACAAATGACAACAGCGAATCTGTAACAGTAACATTATAGGTTTACAAAACAAGATGATAGGAACTTGACAATGGTTGTAATATTGCATATCATTACCTTCAACATGGTTGTTTACATTAACAGATATAGACATGTAAAATTGATCTAATCATATGAGTATTAACCGATCTTTCTCAATAATTAATACTTTCAGCAGTAGAGTCATTTCAGTTATCTTACATATATGTATACACAGATTTATGTCTTTTGCCTTTTCCCTTTCTTCTTTCCTCCTTTTCCCTTTCCCAACTGCTTTTCCTCTTTAAGTGGTTTCTTACCCTTACATAGTATTTATTGTAGATTTTGGATCATATATACTTTTTCAGTTTCTTACACTAGGGAGACAATATGGTATTTACACATATGGGTTTGATTTATCTCACTTATGAGTATGGTCTCAAGTCATGTCCATTTACTTATAAAAGTCTCAATGCAATCTTTTGTTGATAGTTGAGTAGTACTCCATTGTATAAAAATACCACATCTTTTTTATCCATTCCTTGACTGATGGGCACTTGGGTTGTTTCCAAGATCTAGCTATTACAAATTGGGTTGCTATAAACATGGGTGCACAAAGATCACTATGGTATGATGTTTTCAATTCTTCTGGGAAAATGCCCAGAAGAGGGATAGCTGGGTTGAATGGGATCTCTAATCCTAGCTTCTTGAGGAATCTCCACACTGATTTCCACAGTGGCTGCACCAGTCTACACTCCCACCAACAGTGGAGAAGAGTTCCTTTTTCCCCACAGCCCCTCCAACATTTGTTGTTGGTTGATTTTTAAATCTTGGCCATTCTTTCTGGAGTGAGATGAAATCTTAGTGTTGTTTTAATTTGCATTTCCCCAGTGACCATTGATGTTGAACATTTTTTCATGTATTTATTTGCCATTTGTATTTCTTTTTCTGAGAAGTGTGTATTCATCTCAGATTCCCATTTTTGGATTGGGTCCTTGAATTTTAGGGGCCTGATTTCTTTTAATTCTTTATATGTTTTAGATAGAAGTCCTTTGTCTGATGGACAATTGGCTAAGATATTTTCCAAGTTCATGGGTTTTCTTTTCACTCTGTTGGAGATTTCCTTTGACATGCAAAAACTTTTTAGTAAGATGAGAATCCAGTTGTTGATTCTGGAAAGTGTTTCCTGTGCAATCTGATTTTTATTCATGAACTCTCTGCCTACTCCTTTGTCATTAAGATTTTTACCTACATTGTCTTCTAGCAAGTTTAGTGTCTCTGTTTTAATATTCAGATCTTTCATCCATTTTGACTTTATTTTAGTGCATGGTGATAGGCATGAATCTGGTTTTAATTTATGGCATATAGAAAGCCAGTTTTTCCAGCACCATTTGTTAAAAAGGCTATCTTTCTTCCAATGTACATGTTTGGCCCCTTTGTCAAAGATGAGGTGGCTAAGTGTGTTTGTAGTTGTGGCTGTATCTTCTAATCTATTCCATTGATCTTCAGGTCTGTTTTGATTCCAGTACCATGCTGATTTTATCATAGTAGCTTTGTAGTATAGTTTCAAGTCAGGGATTGTGATGCCTCCTGCCTTCCCTTTGTTGCCCAGAATTACCTTTGCTATTCTAGGTCTTTTCTGGTTCCAGATGAATTTCAGGAATGCTTTCTCTAGCTCTGTGAGGTAGGCAAGTGGTATTTTGATTGGGATTGCATTAAATCTGTATAACAACTTTGGGAGAATGGCCATTTTCATGATGCTTATTCTTCCTACCCATGAACAGGAAATACCTTTCCTTTTTCTGAAATCTTCAATTTCCTTTTTCTGAGTAATGTAATTTTCACTGTATAGATCTTTTACTTCCTTTGTTAGATTGATTCCTAAGTATTTCATTTTTTTGGATGTCATAGTGAAGGGTGTGATTTCCCTTATTTCTCTCTCAGTGACTTTGTTGTTTGTGTACAGGAATGCTATTGATTTTTGAGTGTTCACCTTGTATCCAGCAACATTACTGAATTTGGTTATTACTTCTAGAAGTCTTTTAATGCATTTTTGGGGGTCTTCTATTAGAGTATCGTATCATCTGCAAATAATGATAATTTTACTTCTTCCTTTCCTATCCTTATTTTTTTATTTCCTTCTCTTGTCTAATTGCTCTGGCTAATATTTCCAGAACTATATTGAACAGGAGTGGTGATGATGGACATCCTTGTCTTGTTCCTGATTTTAGGTTGAAAGTTTTCAGGTTTTCCCCAATTAGTAAGATGTTGGCTATTGGTTTATGATATATGGCTTTAATCAGGTTGAGATAGAGACCATCTATTCCAATTTTCTATAGGGTTTTTATCATGAATGGGTGTTGGATTTTGTCAAAAGCTTTTTCTGCATCTATTGAGATGATCATGTGGTTCTTGTCCTTGGCCCTGTTGATATGGTGTATTACATTTATTGATTTGCATATGTTGAACCATCCCTGCATTCCTGGGATGAATCTCACTTGATCATGGTGTATAATCTTTCTGATAACTTGCTGTACTCTATTTGCCAGTATTTTATTGAGGATTTTTGCATCTATGTTCATTAGGGAGATTGGCCTGTAATTTTCTTTTTTGGTGGGGTCTTTCTCTGGTTTTGGTATTAGGGTAATACTTGTTTCCGGGAACAAGTTAGGGAGACTTACTTCCCTTTTGATTTCATTGCAGAGTTTGAGAAGTGTTGGCATTAAGTCTTCCCTAAATTTCTTGTAGAATTCAGTGGTGAATCCATCAGGACCTGGGCTTTTCTTTGTTGGTAAGATTCTAATTACATTTTCAATTTCATTAACTGAAATTGGGTTATTCAGCAGTTTTACATCTTCTTTATTCAACTTTGGTGATTCATAAGTTTCTAGGAATCTGTCCATTTCTTCTGTGTTATTGAATCTATGTGAGTAAAGGTTTTCGAAGTAGGTGTTGATGATCTTCTGTATTTCCACAGGGTCTGTAGTGATTTCACCCTTTTCATTTCTTATTGCATGAATCTGAGTTTTTTCTTTCCTCTTCTTGATAAGGTTGGCTAGGGGTTTATCAATTTTATTTACTCTTTCAAAGAACCAACTCTTCGATTCATTAATTCTCTGTATTGTTTTCTTAGTTTCAATTGCATTAGTTTCTGCTCTAATCTTGGTAATTTCCTCCCTTCTTTGGGCTTTGGACTTGACTTGCTCTTCTTTTTCTAGAAGTTTGAGGTGCAGCATTAGGTTGTTTTTGTGTGTCCTTTCCATTTTTCTGATGTGGGAGTTTAGTGCTATAAATTCCCCTCTGAGGACTGCTTTTATTGTATCCCACAGGTTTCGGTAATTTGTATTTGCATTTTCATTCAATTGTAGATATTGTTTAATTTCTTCTTTAGTTTCTTCTGTGACCCATTGATTGTTTAGCAGAGTATTATTTAATTTCCATGTGTTTATGGGGTTCTTGTGGATTTTTTTGTCATTCATTTCCAATTTTACTGCACTATCACTATGGTCAGATAATATGCATGGAATTATTTCAGTTTGTTTGCATTTACTTAAGCATATTTTGTGGACCAGTATATGATCTATTTTAGAGAGTGACCCATGTGCGGCTGAGAAGAATGTGCATTCTGATTTTGATGGGTGGAACACTCAGTACACATCTAATAGGTCCATTTGTTCACAAGTTTGATTCAGTTCTGTTATTTCTTTGCTGATTTTTTGTTTGGTTGAACTGTCTGTCTGTGTCAGTGGGGTGTTAAGGTCCCCTTTTATAACTGTATTATTGTTTATTTAGTTTTTCATGTCTATTAAGAATTGTCTTACATAGTTGGGTGCTCTTATATCCGGTGCATATATATTTATGATTGTAATCTCTTCCTCTTGAAGTTTTCCCCTAAAGAGTATGTAGTGACCTTCTTTATCTCTTTTGATCATTTTTGGTTTGAAGTTTGCATTGTCTGCAAACATAATAGCTATCCCTGCTTTTTTCTGGGTTCCTGTTGCATGGAGCGTTGTTTTCCAGCCTTTGATTTTTAGTCTGTGAGTTTCCTTTTGAGTGAAATGTGTTTCTTATACACAGCATATTGTTGGATTTTGTTTCTTAACCCACTCTGCTAGTCCGTTTCTTTTTATTGGTGAGTTGAGACCATTTGCATTGATTGATATAATGATATGTACTGACTCATCACTGTCATGATATCCTTCTGTGGTTGGTTTTCTACATTTTGTGTTTAATTATTTGCCCTGCTTAGTGGTTTCCTCTTGCTGTTGTTCTTAAGATTGTAGCTATCTTTGTCTCTTTCTACAGTGTCTTTAAGTACTCTTTGTAGTGTTGGTTTGATGGCCGTAAATTTCTTCAGTTGTTCTTTGTCATGGAAGTATCTTATTTCTCCATCAATTTGAAGAATAGTTTTGCAGGGTACATCAATCTGGGTTGAAAGTTGTTTTCTTTCAGAATTTGAAATACTTCACTCCAAGCTTTTCTTGACTTGAACATTTATGCTGCGAAGTCTGCCGTGATTCTGATAGGCTTTCCTTCACAGGTGATCTGTTTCTTTTGTCTGACAGATTTTAGTATTTTGTTCTTGTGCTGTTTTTCTGATACCCTAATTATTATATGTCTGGGTGAAAATTTATTTTGTTTATGGTTAATTTGGGTTCTGTATGCCTCAGTTACCTGTATATCAGATTCTCCTCCCATGTTTGGAAAATTTTCTGTTATTATTTCTGTGAATAGTCTTTGCAGGTCATTATTCTTGACCCCAGCTTTTTCATAGATGCTTATTAATCTTATGTTATTTCTCTTGGCATCATCTTGCAGCTGTTGAATTGTTGTTTCTTGTGTCCTTGTTATTTTTAAGATATCTTTTTTTTCATGACAGTTTCCATGCTGTCTTCGAGGTCTGAGATTCTATCTTCAGCTTCATTCAAGCGGTTTTGCCAACCTTCCATGGAATTTTTCATTTCCTGAATTTCCCTTTGAATCTGTTTCATGCATTCTATTTGTGTCTTATATTGTTCATTCAAAGTTTACATCATTTTCTCATGTTCTTCTGTTTTTTATCTTGATCTTCTTTAGATACACACAGTGTTTTTTTCATAATGATTGTCATTTCAATTTTTAGCTGAGAGATTATTTCTGATTTGAGTTTCTCTATAGTTTCATGGAATTGTTTCTTTACTTCATTTGCTATCATTTCAGAAAGTTCAGTTGTGTAATTCCCAGTGTCTTCCATTTCAATGTCTCTTGGGTTTGTTCTCAGTCAGCTGGGGGATTGATCTTGCATTTTGTCATCTTCTTCTGGGACTTGTGTGGCTGGGCAGGCAGCCTCCCAAAGGATTGCACTGCAACACTGTACTGGGTAGAGCTTCAATCCTCCAGTATCCCCTTGGCTAGCCAGGGCATGCCCCAAGATTATGGTGCTGGATCCTTGTGTTCTGTGGTCTGTGAGGCTAGCCATGTGTTCCCCTGATGTACTTTGTTGGGTTACACTTGGATGCTGGGCTGGACAAAGTTTCTATCCTCCCTGTAGCTAGCAGGGTCACACCCCTGGAGCTTGTTGCCAGGGCCTGCAACCTGGCTGTGTAGTGTTCAGAACCCCCATGACCCAGGTGGCTAGCAGAGATGCACCTCTGTGGTGTTTCACTGGACCTTGAGCTCGGCTGGGTGGAGTTTGGAATCTCTGGGACCCAGGTGGCTAGGCAGTGAGCACCCCAGAGTGTGGCACCACCCGGACTTTGTGTCTGGCTGTGAGGAGTTCAGAGCCTCTGGAGCATGTCTTCTGGTTCTAACTCACTGACCTAATGCGGCAAGTTCTTGGGAGGCACATCTTTCTCTTCCTGGAGTCCACGCTGGTCACGCACCACTCACCAGGAAGGCAGGCTAGTTGTCTTCTGGTTCAAACCTCCCTGACCAACATGGCAGTTCTCGGGAGGCACATGTTTCTCTTCCTGGAGTTGAAGTGGTGACTTACTGTGGTTTTGATTTGTATTTCCTAATGACTAATGATGTTGAACATCTTTTTCATGCTTATTGGCCATTTGCATAAGTTCTCTGGAGAAATGTCTATTCATGTCTACTTTTTTAAAAGGCTTGTCTTTTTTGTTGTCAAATATATAAATTCCTTATATATTCTGTATATGAAGGCATTATCAAATAATTTGTGACTATTTTGTTATTCTCTAGGTTATCTTTTCACTTTCTCCATTATGTCTTTTAATCCACATGTGTTTTTAATTTTGATGAAGTGCAATGTATCATATTTTCTTTTGTTCCTTATGGTGTTGATGTCTATGAATCCATTGCTGGCTCCAAGATTGTGAAGACTTTTCACTGTGTTATCTTCTAAAAGTTTTATGTTTTCAGTTCTTATATTTAGGTCATTGGTCTACTTTCAGTTAATTTTTGCATTTGCTATGAGGTAGGAGTCCAGTTTAATATTTTGCATTGTTGAAGTCTAGTTGTCCCAGCATCATTTGTTGAACAGAATCTTCTTTTCCCATGAAAAAGACTTATAACCTTTGTTAAAATCAATTGACTATAAATAAATTTTTTTCTGGGCTGTCAGTTCTGTTCCATTGGTCTAAATGACCATCCTGATACCTGTACCACACTCTTTTGATTACTGTAGCTTTGCAGTAAGTCTTAAAATTGAGAATTGTAAATTCTCATACTTTGTTCTTCTTTATCAAGATTGTTTTTGTCATTCAAAATCTCTTGTAATTTCACATAAATTTTGTTGTCTATTCCATTTCTGAAAATATAAAGTATTGGAATTTTGCTATTGTACTGAGTCTGTTGATTGTTTTGGGTCATATAGACAACTTGATCTTGTTGTCTTACTATCTGTGAACTTGGCTATTTTTCCTTCAATAAATATTTCACTTCCTTAGTTAAATTTATTCCTAGATGTTGTATTTTTAGATGCTATTATGAGTAGTATAGCTTTCTTAATTTCCCTATTTTCATTATAGGTGTACAGAAGCAATTGATTTTTGTGTGTTGATCTTGTACCATAAAATTTTGTTTAGGTTTTTATTAGTTTTAGTAGCTTTCTTATGGATTCTCTGACATTTTCTATAAACAGGATTATGTTACCTATACAAAGAGGCAGTTTTGCTTCATGCTTTCCAACTTAGATGGCTTCATTTATTTTTGTGGTCTTATTTCTCTTGTAGTACAATTTTGAACAGCTGAGGTGAAAGTAATTACACTTGTTTTATTTTGACATCTTCTTTTTGAGCTGCTTTGATGCTTAATATTCCTTGCCCTAATTTCTGTGAATTCTGGGAGATGGGTGGAACAATGATATGTTCCTTATTTACATTTATTCCAGAGAAGTAGTTATCTCTCTTTTTTAGAAAGGTGTGTGTGTGTGGGTGTGTGTGTGTGGTATAGGGGATTGAACAGGGACTTTGTGCTAAATTACTTTCCTGGCCTCTCCCCACACACACTTTTAAAATTTTGAGACAGTGTCTTGCTAAGTTACAAAATTACTCAGGCTGGGCTCAAACTTGTAATCTTCCTGCCTCAGCTTCCAGAGTACTGGAACTATAAACATGTGCCACTATGCCTGGCTCAAAAAATTAGTTGTTTTTAAGTGAAATGACTCTTTAGGTTATCTAATTTGCTCCTGTTGGACCTGATTGGCAAAGTGTCGACATAAGATGTCATTTTGAAAAGTCTGTTGTGAAAAACAGATTCGTTTTCTCTGCTAATCTTGGTGGCTCCCTCTTGACTTCCAGAGCAACCAAACAGCTGTGGTATCATGATAGAATTGGAGTCTCAAAGAGAATCTGAAAGTTAGTCAAACTTACAGAGGTCCAGAAGAAGAGTGACCTCTGAGGAACTGGTTTGAAGAGTGGGAGATAAATATATCTTGAATCTTGTATAATAACCAAGCTTGTTCTACTTCTCAGCCAGGTGTCATTAGGTATACAATCATGTATCACCAGTTGCTAGGGAATTTATCCCTGTGAACATGAGTCACACTTTAAACCATGTACTGCATGTGTATGTGTGAGTGTGCGTGCGTGTGTGTGTGTGTGTGTGTGGAAGAGAATAAAGAAAGAGAAATTGAGGATGAGATATGGGGAAGCACATTTCTTGGGGTGCTCTGAAGCAGGAAAGCATACTTTTGTTGTTTCCCTTCCCATCTCTTGCCTGTGCGCCTCCGTGGAATTTATTTTAGTTCCTCAGTCAGGTTGTTACCACTTGCAGATCTTCTAGGAGTGGCAAGCAATCTTCTCTTGGGACTCCAGTTCCATCTCTCATTTCCTGGTCTCTGGGTGTACCCCCATTTTTGTTCCTATGGCCCAAGTGTGTGACAGTGGCTGCACTCCCATCAGCCCAGTGAGCTGTGACCTCCTGCCAGTGTCTAGGAGTTATGTTGCCCAGCTACCATTGCTGGGAGAACTTCAAGTTAAAATTTCTTCACTCTGGGGCATGTAAAGTCTCAATCACCATGCGGAATTAATGCCTTTTTTTTCCTGGCTAAATTTGAAATCCAGACGAGTGAGTGTCGGCTCCAGGGATGACTGAAGTTAGAGTGTTCCTATTTGGATCTTGTCAATCATGCCTCCCCCACTCTCTGCTGTGTGAGCTCAGTCTGCAGATCCCAAGTGAGAGTTGTGTGGAAATATATAGAAGGCTTTGCTGGTCCTTTGAGAAGC
Organism: Dasyprocta punctata; assembly: GCA_004363535.1. Classification (NCBI taxonomy): domain Eukaryota; kingdom Metazoa; phylum Chordata; class Mammalia; order Rodentia; family Dasyproctidae; genus Dasyprocta; species Dasyprocta punctata. Next base: position 33,507 of record RJWM01017521.1, on the reverse strand, counting down.
CCTCCCCAGATGGAAGATAAGTGCAGAGGCTGTTTTCTGTTGGTGGAGGTAGTGCCCAATACGCAGGGAGCTCTCAAGCTGACGAGAGATGTATCCTCTTCCGTAAGGAGGCTTCTAGTGTGATGGGAAAGACCTAGGTCCTGCTGAAAGTAAGCTTCCAGGCTGATGTGGGGATTCCTCTGATCTCACAGGGAGACACTTTCCTTCTGGAGATGGAGAATGTAATGGAGTCATCCTGTGGTCAGATGTCCTGTTGGATAAAGAGTTTGTGGGGGCTGGAGGTGATTTAAGAGACAACCTCTGGGAACATGCCCTCTGGCTTTTAAACACACAAAAGCTAGAGAATCCTAGCTGGGCGCTTGATGCCCCAGGAAATTCTGGCAACTCCTCCTTATCCTCACTTCCAGCTACTGATTATTTTTCTATTCTTGACCTACCCTGGACCCCCTCTGCAGACTCCTATTTCCTCTAAAAGCTTACAACATTTCTAAACATACCGAGCAATTATAAGAATTACTCATACACCCAGCATTTAGATCCTACTCTTGTCAACATTTTGCATTGTATCTTTCAGCAAATGTCTGTGTGCACATCCTTCAATCTTACTTTTGGTGTATTTGGAAATAAGATGTAAACATCAGTAAACCTCACAAACCAAACACTTCATTAAGAAGAATTCAGTATTTGCTTATGATTCTGTGTGTGTATGTATGTGTGTGTGTGTAATTTTACTTCAGTGAAATAGTAAAATGCACAAATCAGAAATACATCCTTTGAAGAGATTTGACAAAGACTCACATATGTACTGTCCTATAAACTATAAAGTTAGGGATTATTTCTGTTACCCAGAAAGTCTGTTCCTGTCCCATCCCAATCATTACTCTTATTTTGCAGGAGAATCACAGTTCTCATTAAAAATAAATACATAAATAAACTTTTCTGGAATTTCACACGAATGAGATCACACAGCATGTACTTTTCATGGTTTTGTGATTCACATTGTTGTGCACGTCAGTTCTTTATTTTTGTATCCAGAGTAGTGTTCACAATTAATTTATCTCCCTCTCATTCATGGATGCCTTGTTTGCAGTTGGAGGCTACTGTGTATAAAGTAACTATGAATATTTTTGTGCAAGTCTTTTGTACAAGACAGGTGTTTTTCATTTGTGCTGAGTGAATATCTAGAAGTGGAAGTGCTGAGTACAAATGTCTTACTGTGAAATGCCTGTTCAGATATTTTCTCCTTTTCTTTATTGAGTTGATTGTCTTTTTATTATTGTGCTACAGGGATTCTTTTATGTATTTTTGATCCAAGTCCTCCAACAGATATATGTTGCAAATATTCCTTCATAGTTTGTGATTTGTCATATGCTTTCTTAAGCATGGTTTTGATAAGCAAAAGTTTTAAACTTCTTTGAAATCTAAGTTTTCATTTTCTTCTATTATTTCTTTGCCTATTGGCTAAGGAACTTTTGGCCTATCTACAGGTTTCAAGATATTCTTCTGTTTTATTCTAGGCTCTGAGTAGTTTTAGGTTGTTCATTTATATTTATGATTCATCTCAAATTAGATTACACGTATCATGTGAAATAGAGATGAAAGTTCGTATTTTACCATATGGATAGGCAGTTCTTCTATAGATAGACATTTCTTGGGAAAACTGTTTTTTTGCACAGGATTACTTTGGTTCCTTATTAAAAATCAATTGACCATACAAATATGGGTTGATTTTCTGAATCTCTACTCTTTTCCATTAGATTGCGTGTCTGTATTTCTACCATTGTCTTGTCTTGACGGTAGTATACTAGCTGCACAACAAATCTTAAAGCTCAGTAGTATAAGTCCTTCAACTTTGTTTTTTGTAGACTACCTTGGGAATTCTAGATTTTTCTATTTTCATGTAAGTTTTGGAATAAGCCTATCGGTTTCTACAAATAAAACCTGCTGGAAATTGAGATTGATATTATGCTGAATCTATAGAATTGAAAAGGAAGTATTCCTTTTCAATTCGGGAGAATTAACATCTTGACAGTATCAAGTTTTCCAATACAGGGGTATTCATTTAAGTTGCTCTTACATGATTCTGGTGATTTTTTTTCTGTAGTTTTTAGTACATAGGTTTTACATATTGTTTGTTAAACTTATTTCTAAGTATTTTATGGTTTTTGGCCATATAAGTGGAATTATTGAAAATTTTATTTTCCAGTGGTCTGCTTGTAGTATGAAGAATATAATTGACCTCTGTGTAGTGCCCTTTTATCCTGCATCTTTTGCTATATTCACTTATTAGTTCTAGCCAATATTTTGTAGATTGTTTGAGATTTTCTACAAAAACAGTCATGTCTTCAGCACATAGCAAATAATTTTAGCTCTTCCTTTCTGATCATTGTACCTTTTATTCTTTTTTCTTGCTTTATTACCCCGAAAACATCACTAATAAAATATTAAATAGATATAGTAAAAATGCTAATTCTTCTCTATTCCTGATCTTAGGGGATATGGATATAATAGTTCATCATTCAATATGATGTTAGTTGTAAGTTTTCATAGATGTCTTTTATCTAATGGAAGAATGTGTCATATTTTCTCAGAGATTTTTTAATGATGAAGAGGTACTAAATTGTTTTAATTTTAAACACAAAAAAAGAATAAAAATGATGATACAGAATTTCAAAACTAAATAATAAGAGAGTAACACTGGTTAATATGTTGCATATTGTTATCTTCAAAGTAGCTGTTCAGATTACAAGATATAGGCATGAAAAAAAATGATCACACAATCGAACAGTGAAAGCACAAACCGTTTTTTTGATGAACTAACAAAGATTAGTAGTATAGTTGTTGAATTTTACAACAACAATCATGGTTTTTAAAATACTTATTCTGTCAATACAGTGAATTATATTAATGAGTGTTGAGTGTTCAAATAATCTTGCATTCTTGCATCAACCCCAGGAATTTATTCTTTTCATATATTACTGGATTTGATTTGGTAATAATTTGTTGTGGATTTTTAAAGTCTATGATCATGAGAGATATAGATCTGTTTTCTCTCTCTCTCTCTCTTGCTCTCTGATGTCTTTGTCAGGTTAATTCAGGGTTAATGTGATATCAGGGTCATACAAAATCATAAAACAAGTCAGCAATGTTCATCTTTCTCTATTTTCCAAGCTTGTATAAATTGACATTATTTATTTCTTAAATGCTTGGTGAGTTCCAAATGAAACATTTTGTTTCTGGAGTTTTATTTGTGGGGAGATACTTGAGGAAAAAAATTCACTTCAGTTTCTAAATTACGGGGCTATTTAGATATTCTATTTTATCATGTGTCAGTTTTAATACTTATATTTTTAAAGTAATGTGTTCCTATGTCCAGTTTGTCTAAGTTCTTTATAATATTCTCTTTTTATTTTTCTAATGTCTTTGGAAACTGTGGTAATAATCACCTTCTCATTCCTGATATCTGTTAATTGTGTTTTCCTTTTTCCCTCATCAGTCTAGCTTAGCTAGACTTCTCTCCTCACCTTTACTTACTGCATTTAAGTATCTTCTGTTCAAAGTAATGTCTTTGCCTCTGGCTTTTCTGCAAAGGTCTAAGGTAGACCTGGCATGTCTTTCAGCTGTCCACTGGCTTTGACATGTTTCTATCCTCTCTTTCTTCTTGCCTTCCTACCTTAAGGAAACAATTATGCTTCATCCTTCCCAGCTGAACTCTCTCCATATGTATCTGATCTTAAACCCGTGTTCTTAACTCTCATCTCCATTTCCCTTAGGATCCCAGCATTCCCAGCCCAGTATTCACCATCCTTCCCGCATGCCTCTGGTGGCCCACACTGCTGTCCTTGCCACACTCCCTCCAGGCAATTCAAGCCTTGGCTCTGACTCTCACACCCCGAGCAGCAGTGTCACTTTGAAGTCTGGTACATCTCACACATTTTCTCTGGTTACTATTTTTTATCATAATTTTCTCCCCATTTAGGCTATGTTTCCTTCATAATCTTTCTGGGGAACATCTACTCAGTTTATGAGTGTAACTTCCTCCATGAATTCTGGTAAAATCAATCACTTCCTTGCTTTGCAGCTTGCTTGGACAGATACTGTGATAGAAGCATCTGTTACCCTTCATTGCATTTGCTGTTGTCTTTACTTCTTCCACTGATTTCACAAAGTACCTGAAGGCAGAAACAGTATCTGTTCATATTTAAATCCTTAGTACCTATGCACTGTAAATGCTCAGGATGTTTGTTGACTGAATACATAACATCTCCACTTAATGAAGAACAGAGTTTCTTTGTGAAACTTCTCAGCTCTTCTTCAATCAATCCACTCTTCTACTATTTTCCCTTCCCTAACAGTGTGGAGCCACTGATGGTTTCTTGCTCTTCTCTGTAGTTGCCAGCTTCTCTGCTTGACCTTTCTTCAGGTTGCCCCCATTTCTTCTTATTTTTTTTCATCTTCTATTGCCTTTACTACATTGTTTGTTTGTTTGTTTTGAGAGGGGGTCTCATTATGTGGCCCAGGCTGGCCTTGAACTTGCAACGCTCTGGCATCAACTTCCTGAATGGTGGGGTTACAGGTGTGCACTACCATACCTGGTAACAGTGCTAAATTTTAAAGCAGGGTTGCCTAACTCATAAGCCACTATCCCTAAACTGATTTCTTGTCCCCTCTCTGTGTTTTATTCCAATCCATCCTTTCTACCATTCAATGCCTCATTTCCCTGAAACATATCAGCAAAAAGCTTTCCTTGGCTGTTCATTGCTCGTGGACAGATGATAACTGCCATTTATTCAGTGTCTACTACATGCCAGGTTCTACATCAATATTAGCTTATAATTGTGTTTTTTGTTTTTTAAAATTAAGTTTATTGCTACATTTTAGGTCTAATTAAGTTTATTGGTACATTCATCATAGGAAATTCGTATTGCACATGATATAACTGGATCTTTTTTCATTTAAGCAAAGAAAACTTTATTTCTGCTGTACACAAAATAGTTTTCTTCTCTAAGAGACTTCATTTCTCTCACACTTAACAACATATTATTCTAAGAAACAACTGTGATATTAGTTTTATCATTAAAGTATGTAAATTATAATACATATCAGCCACCCCAGATTTCCTGATAAAACCGTGTTATATAGATGATCAGGTATATGAAAAAAAAAAAAAACCTGTCGGCTGTCCACAGGGAGTGTGTCCAGTCGCATTTTCAGTCAGTCAGTTGAGGATTATGTCATTATTTAGTCTTTCTTCTGAGAATCAGTAAGTTCTTTGCCTTTTATTAGATTATTCCCTTGGTGAATCTGCCAGCATAACTTTAAGTCTGACCCCATTCAGAATCTTCCCATGCAAAGTCAAATGGCATCGTTGGCACTCATTCTATCTGCAAACTTGGCATACTCCATGTTTTTTCCTGACACAAGGTAAACTTTGATCAGGTTACCAAAAGGACAGAGTGTATCCTCTAATACATCTAGAAGTAAAGGATGAGGATTAACCACAATAAAGAGTCTTTCTTTCACAAGAGTTTCTGGATTTGCTTTTTTTTTTTTTTTAATATGATGGAAGTATAACATCCGTCTGGATTTGAGACAACTGCAATCCAGAACTTCCTTCAGATTCCTGCAGAAATTGCTGTTGGCTTGGGTTATTCCACACCACTGAGGCAAGTTGTGCAGCTACCATCTGTGTGGCCATTTTTCTAAGGAGATCTGTTGCATTACTCCCATCATCAATGAAAGAAACACCTATCCGATTCCCAGGAGGGTACTGAAGCCCATTTAACTTGTATTTTGCATAAATAGTGATGCTACATTAAAATATTGAACCACTCTATGACCATAATTTGAATAAGGATCTCAAACTTCACAATACTCCAACCCTGGCACCATATCAAAAATGCTGAAAAGGTGCTCTTCAGTGAAAGGAACTCTTGATACGACTGATAGGCATTTGGAGATAGCTTCCTGGCCTCTGTTGTCATTCTTGTCAAAATTTGGAAGTTCAGACTGTTGATCAGATGGAAACATATTTACTTAAGTTCATGTCCCAAAGCCTCCTGCCTCATATTACTATAATTATCTTGTTCTGAGGATTCAGATGGTTTATTTTTTTGTTCAGTCAAGGTGGTTACTCTAAAACTTCGATCACAGTTTTCTGTTGCTTGGGCAGCTTGTGATGGTTTTAAATATTGTACATAGCCCAAACCTCTACTTTCTCCAGTAACTTTATTCTTAATAATGCTGCAATACTCAATATTTCCATATGCTTTGAATTTTTCCTGTAGATCTTTTGTGTAGGACTTTGGTATCATAACAAAGATTCTCGTAAGTTCTTCATCTTCAACGTGACTTCCAGATGATCTGGACTGAGCAATGAATCCCTTGTAGGGTTGGTGGTGTTGGGCTCGAGGCGCTGTCCATGCATCGCCTCCATGGCCCTGCAGGCCTTTGAGCTGCGGGCGAACTTGATGAAGGTGATGCCCTTGGACTCTTTCATGTGCTTGTTCCACACCGCTCAGATGTCCTGGATCTTGCCAAATGGGGAAAAGTGCTCCTGCAGCACCACCTTGGGCATGTATTTGCTGATGACTAGGAAGATGTGGCTATTGGGAGGCTCATCTAGGCTGTCCATGCCCTGGTGGAAGCTGCTGACGCCACTGCCTTGTCCATTGTGCTCCATCTTGGTGCTGGCGCCTGGAAATGAGCTCTTTTGGTCCTACAGATTTGGCCTTTGTCTCTATCTATTCATCGTGGATTTGCCTCTCCCCTGATCTTTTTTTTCCCCATTCTCCTCCCCTCCCTTCAACTACTCTACTCTTCCTTATTTACAAAAGCTTTGTTTCCATTTTGTCTTTTTCTCTTTTCCATTCCTTCCTTTCCCCCTCACCTCTCCCTAATTTGCCTTCCCATTTGAACATTTTCTTCCTATTTCACAATATTTCTTATACATTTGGTCCTTATTTACATTTTCAGTTTCTCACACCAGAGAAACAATGTGGTATTTACACATGTGTGTCTGCTCTGATCGTTACAATTTCTTCCCTCATGTAAGCTTTTAAGCTTGACTTGCTCTTCTTTTTCTAGGAGCTTGGTGTTCAACACTAGGCTGTTTATTTGAGCTTGCTCTGTTTTTCCAATATGGAAATTCATAGCTATAAATTTCCTTTGCAGGACTGCTTTCATCATGTCCCTGAAATTCTGGTATATTGCACTGGCATCATTTAATTGTAGAAACTGTCTACTGTCTTCTTTAATTTCCTCTGTGACCCATTGGTTATTAAGGAGGGTGATATTTAATTTTATGTGTTTATCAAGCTCTTGTACTTTCTTTTGCTATTGATTTCCAATTTCATTGCATTATGGTCTGATAATATGCATGGTATAATTTCAATTTGTTTGCATTTATGGAAGCATGTTCTGTGAGTTAGTATGTGGTTTATTTTGGAGAATGTCCCATGTACAGTTGAGAAGAATATGCATCTGCTGTTGTGGGGTGGAGCACATCTACTAAGTCCATTTGTTCAAAATTTTGGTTCAGTTCTATTATTTCATTATTGACTTTTGCTCTAGTTGATCTATTTGTGTCAGTGGGGTACTGAGGTCCCCCATTACAATTGTATTAGGTCTTATTTGATTTTTTTCATGTTGGTTAATAATTGTTTTATAAAGTTGGGTGCATTGGTAATTGATGCATATATATTTATGATTATTATCTCTTCCTGTTGGATTGTTCCCTTTACAAGGGTGTAGTGACCTTCTTTGTCTCTCTTAATCAGGCTTGGCTTGAAATTCACTTTGTCTGCAAATAGGATAATTACCCCTACTTTTTTCTGGGACCCTGTTGCATGGAGTATTGCTTTCCATCCTTTGACTTTCAGTCTATGAATTTCTTTTTTAATTAAATGTGTTTCTTGTATGCAGCATATTGTTGGATCTTGCTTTTTGATCCATTCTGCCAGTGTGTTTCTTTCAATTGATGAATTAAGACCATTAATATTTATGGTTATAATTGATATGTATTAACATACATACTGACATATTCTTGCCATATTATTTTGCTGTTGTTGGCTCGCTTTTTTTCCCATTTGTTTAATTGTTTGCCTTGGTGGTGGGCTCATTATGTTGGGGTTCATAGAGTTGTAATATTTATTATCTGTTTCTGGAATCTACTTCAGAACAACTTGTAGTGCTAGTTCGGTGTTCATGAATTTCCTCAGGTGTTCTTTGTCATGGATTATTTATTTATTCATCAATTTTGAAAGATAATTTTGTGGGATACATCAGTCTGGGTTGGAGGTTGCTTTCTTCTAGGTCTTGAAATATTCACTCCAAGCTCTCAACTTGAATGTGTTGAGAAGTCTACTGTGATTCTGATGGACTTTCCTTTATAGGTGATTTTTTTCTTTTCTCTAACAACTTTTAATAATCTGTTAGCATGTTGAATTTCTGGACTCTTCGGTATTATGTGTCTTGCTGTAGATCATGGCTAATTGGAGTGCTTTATGTCTCACTTATCTGTATGGCAAATTCTTTTTCCCTGCCAGGGAACTTTTCTGTCATGATGTCTGTGAAAAGGTTTTTTATGTCATTTGTGCTATTTTCTGCTTTTTCATTGACTCTAATCAATCTTGTATTATTCTTTTTTGCATCATCTAGGAGCCTCTGTATTGATTTTTCGTGGTCCCTTGATAATTTTAAGAAATCTTTCTTTATCATGATTGCTAACCACAATTCTGCCTTCTATATGCTCTCTTCTTTCTGATATTCTGTCCTCACATTGGTTCATTCTGCTGCATACACTTTCAATGGAATTTTTAATCTTCTTGATACCTATTTGAGTCTGCTTCATGGATACCATTTCTTTCCTGTGTTGGACATTCATGATTTCCATCATTTTCCTAAGCTCTTCTATTTTTTTAAATCTGTATCTCCTCTAGAGTCACTAAGCATGTCTTTCATTATGGTCGCCATCTCTGTAGTTATCTGAGAAATTATTTCTGGTGTCATTTTTTCTACAGATTTGTTGATTTGCTTTGTTCCTTCTGCTGTTACCACTTCAGAGAGTCAAGGTGGTGCTTCAGATTGTTTCACCTCATTAACCTCCTAGGTTTGCCTTTAGTGAGCTGCATGTCTGAGATTACATCTTGTTTAAGTGTCTTTCCATTTTTTTAGTTTAATGCCTATGCTGATATTTGTATATTGCCTGTGGTGATTAGCTTTATTGCTAGTGTTTAGCACCCTTAAAAAATGGGTACTTCTCAGAGATGTCTTTCAGATATTGCTGGCTTTTGGGCTTTGAGTCTGTTTGTTGCAAGATCTGTCCCTTCAGTTTATTGGGGTGAGAAGCTATGCCTACTTGGCTTAGCCCCTGGTTATTTAGCATTGACCTATATAGTATTTTAAGGACCCTTAGGCAATCTCAGTCTTGATGTATTAGGAAGAACAACTGGTTAGAACAATTGTGTCACTTTGGCTAAAGTGGTACAATCAGAAATAACAATAACATCAAACACAGGCTAGAAAATGTCAAACTGTAGTAACTATTAATTTGTCACCTTTAACCATCTGAACTAGATGTGTGATTATATTAAAAATCTAAAATGAACCAAAAAATTTTATGCAGCAAATAACCCCTCAAAATGGCAATTTTACCCTCAGAGGAGAAAATTTAAAAAGGATTAGGGGAAAAAATAGAGAAATAGTCACTCAGTTACAGATGGAAATAGAATCCAAATCTCTGTCTTCTTTATGAAGCTCTTCACCTATTCAGCTGCTCTTCTCATTCCATATGCAAGTACATCTGCCATGATAGTGGCCATCTTCTTGTGCCATTACTGCTTCCACAAGACCAAGTGCACTGATACCCTGGGTCTCCCCCTCACTATTGCCTTATGTAGGATGCCACCTACCTCCCCTCTCCCTGCCTGACATTTGCCAACCCCGCCCTTCCTTTAAGCTTTCTTGTAGCAAACCTATCTGGTTGTGTGATCAAGGACACAACAACTCTTCTCTGATCCTTTGTAGAGCTTAATGCTGTTTGTGCTTCTCACTGAAATTGCTAGTTGCTAGAACTCAGTGCAATCCTCTCATGAGCAGCTCCTCTGATCCCTATGGGCTAGGCCAGGGCTACAAGCACAGCAGAACCTCTTCAGTGCTTACTGTTGCTATGTTTCCCATTCATTTCATATCTGGCTTATTTGTTTGCTTGATCTTTGAAGAAGTCCTAACAACTACCAGGCACTGATGATGCGATCCAGAGATGAGAATGAGGATGGTGACAGCAATGTGACAGAGAGAAAGAAGAAGCCGTCTTTGTCACTTCTACTCCTGTAACAAAGTACTACTGACTGGGTGACTTATTGTGACAGTTAAGCTGATTGTCAGCTTGATTGGCTTGTGAGTCACCTTAGAAGTTAGCAAAGCACCTTTTTAAGTATGTCCAGGTAGGTCTGAACGGGTGACCTTTGGCACTGTTTCTGTTTCCTGGCCCATTTCTCCTAGGTGCTATTTGTCTGCTCTGCTTCTTGGTGATTGTGAAGTAAGCAGCTTGATCCACCATCCCCTTCCACCATGATGTTCCTGTCTTGGAGTCTTGAACCATGAACTGAATCCCCTGAAATTATGAACAAAATTAAACCTTTTCTCCTTTAAATTGTAGGTGTTGGATATTGTGTCCCAGAAACAGGAAAGGCGACTAACACTAACACTAATGGAAATGTATTTTTTTTAGTTGTTTTTTTTTTTTTTTTTTTTTTTTTTTTTTTTTTTTTTTTTTTTGAAATTTATTTAACATGGTACTGGTGACTGGAAGTTGAAGATCTGGATGCCAGAATGGTAGATTCTGGTGAGCATCCTTTCATTGTACATCCTTACCTAGTGAAAAGAGAGCAAGAGAGCTCTCCTGGTCCTTTTCATCAGGGCACTAATCCTGTTTTTAGAGTTCCCTCTTCATGACATAATTACCATCCCAAAGTCCTAGCTCTTAATACCATAACATGGAGGGGATTAAAAATCTCAAGATACGAAATAGGAGGCATTCAACATTCAGTTCATTGCAATAGCACACTGCTACTGGGTACTAGGTTGTATTCTTTGACTAGATTATAGGATATAGTCCTCAAAATAGCCATGTGTGGTAAACACTACTACAAGCCTTGTTTTATAGAACAGGAAACTGAGGGATAGAGAGACTGAAAAAATTAACAAGGTCACACAGTAAATAGCAGATTACTTAGAGAGCTCCTATTCCTATGTATGTTTGCTAATTATAAGGTAAAAATAATCAGCACTTACTGAGTATTTAATACCTTCAAATTTCTGTGCCAATCACTTGAGATACATTGTCTCATTTAAACCCTTTCTGAAAAATCTTTATAAAGTCAGTATTATTGTTCACTTCTCACAAATAAGAAATAGAAGCTCAGCCGGGCGTGGTGGCGCATGCCTTTAATCCCAGCACTCCAGAGGCTGAAGTAAGAGGGGCGTTGTGAGTTTGAGGCTGGTTTGGGCTACAACGCGAGCCCAAGGCCAGCCTGAGCTACACAGTGCGACCTGGCCTCAAAAAACCAGGGCTGGGAGTTTGACTCAGTGACTTAAGCGCCTGTCTGACAGGTGCGAGGATTGTGAGTTCAATCCCCGGTGCCGCAAAAAAAAAAAAAAAAAAAAAAAAAATAGAGGCTCAGAACAAGTTAACTTGTCCGAGGTTGTGAGCAAGTCAGATACAGAGCTGGGACCTGTGCCTAGGTCTAACTCAAAAATGCATACTAATTACCACTGCATTCTTCTGCTTCTGCTGTTACAAAATCTCAGGCTCAGAGGCACCACCTGTAGAAGTTACCAGGCTCAATCCCCTTCTTGATGGCAAAAGCCATTCTGAGAATCTCTGATAGAAGATCCTCCCCATCCAGCTTGAATCCTTCTGGAAATGATAAGCTCAGTCCCTCCTGGGGCTGCCTGCCTGTGGTTGGACTCCTTCCTAATGAGCCCAAGAAATTGACCTCTCTCTGTCCCCAGCAACTCTGCCTGTATTCCCCTCCTGAAGAACCCCAGCTTTGCCTGGGGGAGGGCTGAGTCAAATCCCCAATGGAAATCAGGTTGACCAGCCCAAAGTTGTAAAGTGAGTGTAGGGAGTTGGGGAAGTTGCAGGCAGACCCCAGGAAGAGATGCACAAATGTTCCAATCCTTTCATTTTAAGTGGTTCCTGATCTGTCTGGCTGAGTGATTGCTTGGAGCCAACCCTGTTTAACATTCATGTAGATTCCAGGCTGGGCTAATGCAGAAGTTAATCACTCTGCTTGCTTTTACCCCCACCCAATCTCCAGCCCCCAGGACAAGTAGCTCCTCTGTCCCCATGGCAACAGAGCCATCTGTTTCACATTGCATTCCAAGACAGGAGAAGTTTATGCTGTCCCAACTCTGCTACATTGTGGGTCGAGCAGGAAGAAGTATGAGGAGGGAGGTGGGAGAGGAGATGGGCCTGTGTAATTTCTTTTGACCCCACTGCTGATTGAGTAAGGCAGCTGGTCAGAGTTAGAGGAGCCCTCAGAAGTCTGCAGATCCAAGGCTCTCACTTTTTGTATAGGGAATTGGGTTCTAAGAGGGAAAAATGGATTCACACAACACATTAGCATCAGAGCTGGGTCTAGCAGGCAGCTGAAAAACATTCACTGGATGAATCACAGAATCATAGAGTTAGAGTCAGCCAACACATTATGCAAAATCACCACATAGAGCAGGAAAGTGTCCAGAAATTATACTCTACAACAGATGGTCATTCAAAGTATGCTTGGATGCTTCTGGTGACAGGGAGATCACTATCTCAATTGCTTCCACTGCATATAGAAACCTTTTTTGCATACTTGTACATCTTTCCCATCCTGCCTCCCTGCAATATTACCAATCAGTCCTACTTGGTAGTATTTGCAGCCACAAAGGTTCAAGATCTTTATGGGTGTTGTGTTGCTGAGTATCCCTGGGGGAAATCTGAGAAGAGATGGTTCCCTGTCTTATGGGTGTCTGGAGAGGTGATGCAATTGACCAGAGGTTCAGAGATAAGTTAAGAGCCCAGATCCCCAGATATCCTGACTTCATTTGAGACTCAGGAGAGGAGTGGTCCTCGAGCTCCTCCCATTCTCTTTCCATCAATCATGCTCCTCTGGGCTGGCCCAGGCCCCTTCTTGCTTGGTACCATCTGTGCAGGTAGTTACTGAGTTGCCTGTTTCACCTGTCCACCTCCCCCACTCAGGTCTTATGGGAGGGAGGGAAAGTTCTTTGTCCCCTCCTCAACCACCACGATCATTGCCTCTCAGCTCCTCCAACCCTGTGAAAATAGCCTCCATGTGCCAGAGTGGTGTGAAGGCTGGAGAAGTGAGGAAGGTGAAATCTGAGATACCCACTGGTAGAAGTTTGATGCTACAAGTTTTGGGAAAGCACTAAGCTTCTGCAAAATATTTCCCCTGCATTTCTCTCCTTAGTGCCTTGGATTTCTACAAGAATTCCCAAACAGGAAGGGGTTTATGAAGGAGAGATGTGGCACAGCAGCTAAAATGTGCTTGTGTTGGGATCCTGGGGAAAAGGAACGAGGAGGGCTCAGCCAGGGAGCAGTGAGGAGTAAGAAGGGGCGGTAAGGCTTTGGCAAACCCTTTTTCCAGCCTTTTCCTACTTTCTTCCTTTCTGTTCCTTGTTCTTGTTCATCTAATTAAACTGAGAAGCCCAGAATCATTTTGCTCCACTGCATAGACCATGCTTCTTAGCTCTCCAAAGGAGCCAACTGCCATTGCATGGATGGCATCTGGTTTGCTCTACCCTAACTGGGAGCTTGCTTTGTAACACAGGGGTCAGTGATGTAGCCAATCAGTGCTGGCATGCAAATGAGAGAACCCTGAGTAATTTTTCCCTGGTCACACTCATCAACAGAGTTATGACCTTGACTCCCTGATTGGTCTATCAGAAGACAGCTTGAGAGTTCAGGCTCAATTATCTTCTTTAATAGACCAGTTTGCAGGAGAAGAAACAAGAGTAGGTAATTAGAAGGAAACAGCAATATACTTTTCACTTGCTTTGGAATGCATTATGTCAGAATTTTACATTTGACTTCAACTTACATAACAATTAAGTTGTGTTGAGTCAGGTGGCAAGGAGAGTAGGAAAGGACAGATACAAGGTGGATACACAGGGTAGCTCCCACTTCTCCACCTCACATGTCCCTGCCTAATAGTTTATCTCCATGTTGATTAGTGTCAGAGCTCTCTCTCTTACTCCCTCCCTCAGTGTGTTTACCAAGACCTTTCCAACATTTAGCATCAAGACCCTTGGGTGTGCCCAGAGCACGGTTCTGTGTGCACAGACCAGACACGAAGATGGATTGTTCCCTGCAATAAATATCGACTGATTCATAAATCTGGTTGCCAGATTTGATCAAGGTTGCTGCCTGCATAATCCAGGAGCAGGAAGATGCCAGCTAATTCTGTGCAGGGCCAGCCTATTCCCAGTGGAACATGTATAAATATCAATGTCTCTCAGCTCCCTGCAATTTGGGGGCTGTGTGAGGAGTTTTGGGGAGAGCAAACTCTCCCAGCAAAGGAGCTGAGTCCCTGAAAGGTGAAGACCAGTAGGAGCCAGGGGCAGAAGATCTCACAGGGCAGACTGCTGCCCCTTCTCCCTCTCTATCCCTTGGCCTCCTCAGCCTGAACCCCAGCTTCCCAGCCCTCAGCTATCAGCAAACTCACTTGGCCTGGCTCCAGACAATGCTGAACATCTGGAGGAAAAGCAAAGTCAGCCAGCCTAACACCCAGATGTTTCCAAGTATCCAGAGCTTTGTACAGGGGAAAAAAATACCCTGACAGTGATGATTTTCACTTTCCTTCCAGACGTTGGGAGTCAGGTAAATATAGCTTTGGGGACTCTTAATTGTTCTTCCCTAGAACACCCTCTTATTTATTCGAGGTCCCACAAACTCCTGTTGAGAAGCTTCACAGAAGGGAGAAGGCAGTTGCCCTCCCTGTCACTTCCAAGTTGAATGCTTTGAGAAAGCATCTTCTTACATGTGGCCAGCTGTGCGGCTGGAGCAATTAGGGTTTGGTTTAAGGCTGAAGGCAGAGGGGCCCCTCTTGCCCTCCCCATTTCTTCTCTCCTGTCTTTACAGCATTTCTGCTGAGCTTCCTGCTCACCCTCTGTGTCACTCAGTTCTCCTTCCATTTACCTAAGGAGGAAGAGGCAGATCTACTTTGGAAAGCACCCCTCACCCCGTATAGCAGGCATCTTTCCTAGGCCAGGCTCAAGAACAACCATCCACACTGCCCCCTTCTGCGAGCCTCACTCCAGGAAACCAATCCTGGGCAAGGGCTGGGTTCCTTGAGTATCTTATCTAAAGAAAGGCAGGGCCAGGGGTGCCCAAGAGCCAAACATGGCCAGGCATGGGTGTTGGAAGGTCTCTCAGTAGTGGAGGAAAAGCTTTGATGGCTGCTGAGTTGTCTGGACTCTAACAATATTGCTGCTACAATCTCTGAAGCCTTGGACAGGTCCTTAAGCCTCAGTATCCTTGTCTGCACTGTTGGGGGAGGGGGAGAAACAGTGCTTGCCTCATTGGACTGTTGGGGAATGAAACAAGTTAATGCACATAAGAGCCTGATGAATTTTCCTGCATCTAACCAAATCCCTGATTTTCTGACTCCAACTGGGCATCCTATAATGCCATATCAATCTGATCTTAACTAACCCAGGCTAGATCAGATGGCACAGGTTTAAGGGCTCAGTCCTATGCATCTGCCCTCACTTCAGATGCTGCTTACAAGTTTTGAGTCCCCAGGTTCTCTATAATTCTGCCTATTTTTGTGACAAAGTCGGGGGATTCTACAACCCCTGATCTAAGACTTGATAATTTGCTATAGGGACTCATAGAACTCAGGAAATGCTTTACTTACTCTGTCAGGCTATTCTAAGGGACAGAAATGTACAACCAGACGCAGAGGCAGGGAGAGTGAAGTCCGGAGCATGGGAGCCTCTGTCCCCATGGTGCTGGGGTGCACTATCTTCCTAACCACCTAGATGTTCACTCATTTGGATGCTCCAAGGCCCCTGCCTGTCATTTAGGAGATTTTTTATAGAGGTTTCATTTAATGGACATGACTACAACTTTTGGTGATTAAGTCACTCTGTGTCATAACTCTTCCCTCCAGAGGGTTGGATGTGGGACTGGAAGTTCCCAAACCATCTAATCACTTGATTGATTCCTTGGGCTCCCAGCCCCTGTCCTGAAGCTCTTAGAGTTAGAGGGAGGGAACCACCAAGAGTCTCCTCATTAGTAAAACTCAGGGGTGATTGAAAAGGGTTCATAATAAGTAACAAAAGATCCTGTCACTCAGGAACTTCCAAGGATTCTAAGAACTCTGCCAGAGATGGGGGATAGAGGCCAGATGTAATTTTTATTATACCATGAAGGAGAATGTTGCTGGGGATAGGGCTCACATTTCAGGGTTCATGATTATTTTTACCTTGGCTTGAGGTTCTTGACATCCCACTCTGCCAACTACGGAGAGCATTCAGAATGTGTGGGTCACTGGCTGGTATCCAAGGGGTACACAGGCCAGCCAGAGAGAGTCCCTGACGTACTGCTACAGGTCCCCACAACAAATCCAGAGGGCAGGGGCAGGGCTGGGTCAAATGTCACACTGTATGAACAGTCAGGTAAGGCTTAATGTGGGGTAGGGGCATTTGGAGTAGAATTGCTCCTGGCCTGGGAAGTTATCCCGGGAGGGGGTGCTGGCCTGAGCCAAGGCACAGAGGTGAGAGAGCACAGGATATGGAGAAGAAGCAGTGGAAAGGGAGAGAGAAGTTGGTGCAATGCTGAAGAGGGGCTGTCTTGTAGACCATGGGAAAAACTAAAGAACTTGTGGAAAAGGAAGCCTAATCAAACTTGAGCTTCACTGTGGTCTCTCTGGAGGCACTGT
Source organism: Dasyprocta punctata (assembly GCA_004363535.1). NCBI lineage: Eukaryota > Metazoa > Chordata > Mammalia > Rodentia > Dasyproctidae > Dasyprocta > Dasyprocta punctata. The sequence goes on along the minus strand of RJWM01017521.1, from coordinate 16,558 downwards.
GACTAAAGGGATGCGACACAAGCAGGAGAGTCTTGGACAAGTGGACAACGAGGCAAAATGTGGATCCCAGGGAGCTGTGTACTACACTAGGAGAAAGTGGGGTTGACCCTGGTGTACAAAATGCAAGTGGGAAATCTTTTATCTTTGGTGGTACTTCAGTTTCCCTCTGGGCAAGGGCAGCAACTGCCTCCATTCATGATGTTTGGAGGAGTAGTGTCGGAAACACTCTGAATGCTCCTATAGTATAATGGCTTATTTCACAGATACCAAGAGGAGTGCAAAGAGTGCAGGACCAGTGCCATGCTTGGGGAGGGGCAGAGCCTGAGCAACCTGCTGTGGTCCCTGAGGAACCTCCTGGGTCAGCCTCACCTGTTCAGTTCAAGGCACCTGAGTGTCACAGATGTACCAAACACCCGCCACACCCAGTTAGACACCTAGTTTCTCTTACCCTCAAAGAGCCAGTGCTGAAGGAGGGGTGAGAGAGAGAGAAAGAGAGAGACAGAGAGAGAGACAGAGAGACACAGAGAGAGAGAGAGACAGACAGACAGACAGACAGGCAGACAGACAGGCAGGCAGGCAGGCAGATAGATGGACAGAGAGAGAGAGAGGACACACCTATAACTACACTCCTGTGACAATGCAAGGGGACTCTCAGCAGCATGAGGTGCCATGGTCATGCAGTTTTGTAAGATATTCCAGGCAGCTCTTGCTTCCCCATCTCGCTTTCTGTCTGTTAGCTGTGAGTATCTTTTTCTAATTTTTTCATACATATACACACGCACACGCAGTGTGAGTGAACATCGACCCACCTGCTTGAGTAGAAGCATATGCTGCGGTGGAGAGAAATGTGTGGCTGTAATTACCATCATAATCGAGGTTACTTGGTGGAAATTTCCTCCCTGGCCTGGCCTTGCACGCTGGCTCTCGCTGTCCTCATTCACATACTCATTCACAGTTGGGTGATTTTTCAGGTGCCTGTATGTGACATCTTCTAGCTGCTTCCAAACACCAACCGAGACACTGGCCCAGGCGATGCTGGCTCTTGCCTGCCAAAAGCCAAAGGATGGTGGTACTTGCGTGCTAGGAACTGTCAGAAGCTCAAGGCAGATCTGTGAACACCACAGACAAACTCTCCATGCTTGTGCAGCATATGTGCAGAGACAAGTGAAAGCAACGTACATTAGGACAGGATTGGTTGGGCTGATGGCTAAGAGGTATGGCAGAGAAAAAAGCAAGATGGTGGAGACTGTAAAAATGGTGCAGTGGATGAGCAATTCCAGGTAGAGTTGCTGGGCCTTTTTGGAAGAAAGGGAGCCAAACCCATGCTATCAGGGGGAAGTGCAGGCACAGGGAGCTGCAGTTGCAGAAGTCGGGGGCTGGGGTTTTGAGAAGCAGCGAAGTGGATGTGACCAGAGGGACTTGTGCATAGAGGACAAAGGCCAGTGAGATCCCCGGGCCTGGGAATTGCCCTGACAGTCACTGCCAAGGCGCTGTGTTCTCTCTGGGTGAGCACAAATCCCATGGAGCATCCTTCTGAGATCCAAACTAAAAGGAGAGAGCAGTTGCATTTGTCACAAGTCAGAGCCTTCACTGCTTCTTCCTCCTCACCTTCTTCTCTATCCTCCCTTCACTCATGACCATGTCTGGGATTGGAGCAAGGTTTCCTTATGGCCCTGGCATAGTCGGCTCCCATCTACTTCTACTTTGATGTTACTGGATGAACAGAGCTGCATCTTCTGTTCTGGAGCTTGTCTGTATGGGCAGAGGCAGTCTGGGGCCAGGTGGTGAAGAAAGGCCTGACTCCAGCTGAGAATCTGACCTCCTGGTGCTGCTCCCTGGGCACACTAGGCTGGCAGTGAGAAGGCAGGCTACTTGTTGACTTTCATGGCTCTGGTACTCATGATAGCTGCAGCTTTTTCAAGTGTATAGAATGGCTCCCAGGTCCTACTTGGTTTCCCTCTAGCTGGCTTCTTTCCAGCCTCTGGATTAAAAAAATATCTGATCTGAAGACAGTATTGGGAAGAGCCTGGACTCTGGATCCACACAGCTTCCAATCCTAGATTCGCCATATTCCTGTTGTGTGATTGGAGCAAGTTGTGTAGTTCTCTGAGCCTCAGTCTCCTCATTTGTTGAGTAGGCAGTAGTGATAATGGTGCCTAACTTACAGAGTAGTTGGTAAGGCCAGATGTGATACATGCAGAGGGTCTGGCTTTCTGTTAGGGGAGCAGCCAGAATGATTGTGGATCCCAGAATCTCTATGGTAGTCTCAGTGTTGGGGGGACAGAAGCCCCAGAACCACTACTTCTTGGGGCTTAAGACCCTGCCCAGGACCCAGGGAGTTCTGCTGAATCATGCAGTCTGTGTCTGAACCACTTAGGCCTCAGTCTTCCCCAAGGTGATGCTGGTTGGTTCAATCACTTCCTTGTTTTCTCTCTCTGTCTCTGTCTCTCTGCCTCTGCCTGTCTCTGTCTCTGTCTCTTTCTGCAGTGCAGGGGATGGAAGCCAGAGCCTCACACATGGAAGCCACATTCTAGCCCTGTTTTTTCTCTTTAAGTGTATAGTTTCTGCAAATTATTAAAAATGACCATGTGCAACAGAGTGAGAAGAGTCCAGACAAGGGGAGGCAGAATATCTATCTGGGTCTTTACCCTGTAGATCCCACACACCTTGGACAGGTCACTTTTCCTTTCTGGGCTGGAGCAATCATTTTTGTCAGAACTCAAGCTTGGCTGGGAGGATCAGGGGGTTTCTCTGGTCCAGAAAAATGTATTTTGAGGGTCAAAAAAATAAATGAAAGCCAAGGTCTGTTGTTAAAGTTGAAAGCTTCTCATCTGTGAAAATAGGGTTTAAGTTACCCTGTGGTTAAAAAAAAGTAGTGGGAAAAAATTCACAGGGCTTAGAATGAGACGGTCAAGTGAGGTCCAACTCTTCACACAAAGAGCATTGTCTTCAACTGCTAAATAATTTGACTTTGTAACCTTAAATTCCAAAAGTTTGCAGATGTGAGAGTAGGTGACAGATACAAATATGTAACCTTACTCTCTATAAAGATATGGGACATTTCCATCACCCAGAAAGTCTGTTCCTGTCCTGTTATGGTTCGAGTCTGGATGTTTCCCCAAAACCTCATGCAGTCAAGGGGGCAGGCTTCTAGAGTTTGTGAATAATTCATGGTCCAGTGCTGGGATTATGGGTGCGAGTTCTACACCCAACTGGGTGTGGCCTACACACAATATAAAGGACAGAAAATCTTCTCTCTATGGTCTTCCCCTTTTTCTCTTGTTCCTTGTGCTGTTTTCTGCCACAGTGAACTGTTGCCCTCTGCCATGTGCCACTTTGTCTTGGAGCCAGCTGATTATGGACTGAAACCTCCATGAACTGTGAGCTAATTAAACCTTTCTTGCCTTCATTTTGGGCACCAGGTATGTTGCCTCAGCAGCCAGAGGAAAGTAGCTAAGACATGCCCCTTTTCAATCACTGCTCTCATCTTTCAAAAGCATCGTAGTGCTCATTTAAAAACAAACAAACAAGGGCCGGGAGTTTGACTCAGTGACTTACGTGCCTGTCTGACAGGCGCGAGGTTGTAAGTTCAATCTCTGGTGCTGCAAAAACAAACAAACAAATAAACAAACAACCCTCAACTCACCCCAGCAATACAAACCTTTCTAGAATTTCACACAAATGGGATCATACAGTATGTACTCCTCATGGTTTTCAGATCCATACAAGTTATTGAACATGTCAGTTCTTCATTCCTTTCGTATCCCTGAACAGTGGTCATAATTCATTTATCTACCCTCTCATTCATAGACAGATTGTTTTGGGTTGTTTGCAGTTGGGGGCTACTGTGAATAAAGCAGCTGTGAACAATCTTGTACAAGTCTTTTTATGGGCATATGTTTTCCATTTATGTTGAATAAACATCTAGAAGTAGGACTGCTGGACCACAGGGCAGGGTGGGTGTGCATCTAGAACACATGCCCTTGCCTTACTGTGAAATGTCTGTTGAAATATTTTCTCTTTTCCTTTATTGGGTTATGTTTTCATTATTGTGTCATAGGAGTTCTTTCTTATAGTCACAATTCAAGTCCTTTAACAGATATATTTTGCAAATATTCCCTCCTTGCTTATGACTTGCCATTTGTTTCCTTAACTGTGGTTCTTAACTTAGGTTAGGTGTCAGGAAGGGAAGGAAATGGGTTCCTGAGTGGAGATGTGGGGAAGACAGAGTGCAGCCTGGGATTTGGCCAAGTAGTCTGGTCTGGTGGGGGTGCTGCTGTTTTTTTTTTTTTTGGTTGGGGAAGAGTCAGAAGGAGGAGGAGGAATGTTCTCAACCTATAGAAGGTGTCGGCTTGGTTATGGAAAAGCCTGGTAAATTTTTTTTTTCCTTACCCCAACAAGGTGGCATTTGGTTTCCCCTAGTTTTGCATTTGATTTGTTGATCACCACTGTTGGCCATTAGGGTGGAGGCTGAGGAGTGAAGTATAGTGTGCCAGTGCCAACAGGGGCTGGAAAGGAGGTGGTCAGGGTGTATGGGGGAAGATCCTGGGTAAGCGAGTGTGTTCCTGGATATGGTCATGGAACAGGAAGTGGGGAAGGAGTCATTTAAATGTGTGTGGGGGCAAAATTTGAGAAATCAAATAGTTTGGACCACCAAGGTCAGAGACTTGTGGGTAGGTGCTTCAGGCCGGAGAGACAGTAGAAGTCCAAGACTAGAGACCAGCAAGTACCAACCTGCTGGAAGAATAGTAGGTGCCCTAGAGACCTAGGACCCTTAGCAAGGGCAGTCCTATGTCCAAGAGATGCCATCTCTCAGAGGAAGAGCTGATTGGAGCCTAGGTGGACGTATGACATATGCTGAGACCATCAGAGCCCTGCATCTTGGAATTTAGAGTTTGAATACTGAGAACAAGTCAGAAGGGTAGTGGTGAGCAGGTGAGCTGATAGGAAGTACAATGTGGAGTGGTCATTAGTGCCAAACAAAGTAGAGCCACATGCCAGCTTTGGTGATGGGGCTGTAAGCAGGAAACTCTGACAGGAACAGTGAAAGGAAGCAGGGCATAGAGCAGAGGGGGCAAGTGAAACTCTGGGGAACCACATATGCTGAGGGAGTCTTTTGTTGTTGTTGTTGTTGTTTTGTTTTGTATTGGTTTTTTTTTTTTTTTGACGTGTTGGGTATTTTGTTGCCACCAAAGGCCCAAGGCAAAGAGGCCCGGCTTGCTGGAGATAGATCCTGGGAGCAGGAGAGCTGTAGAGTGTTGAGGAATGAGTCGGAGGAACCTGGGGCCATACTGGGCCCCAAGTGTAATTGGGTAGGGGGTTTGGGTCACTGAAGCCCAGCCAGCCCTGGAAACCAATGTGCAGTGGAGGGAAAAGGTGCCACCCTGAAGTTAAGGCCCTATGAGTCCCCAGCAAGAGAGTCCTGAGGGCTGGGAGACCACTTAGAGACATGGCTGGGTGCCCCACTCAAGGTGTGACCTCAACTGCTGTGGGTGAAGGAGGAACCTCTTTCAGATTCCCATGACAAACCCCTCCAGTCTTACTCGTCTTGGTTAATGTCCCCCATCTTGTACCCAGCTACATACCCAGTGACCCCAGTCATCCACAGGTTCATCTCTGCCCAGTAGATCAGGACCCCTCTTCAGCTCCCAGCATGGGCATTGAAGAGCCCAGGATTTGGATTCTGGCAGATCTGGGGTCAGATTCTGGCTCCCACTGATTGCTGTGTGACTCTGAACAAGTCCCTCAGCCTTCCCACCTCCCAGATTCTTGCCTCTAAACCAGGGACAATAGTCCTTCCCCAGAGCTGCTGTGAGGATTAGACATCATGGAGAACGTCAGACTCGGCACAGGCCCACACAGTGTGCAGCTCCGACAAGTTACTTGATCCCCTGTGGAGGTAGGTCTGGTCAACTCTACACCACTCTAAGGCCCAGGAGGACCAGATCCAAGTCATCATGGTCACTCTTCCATTCCCAATGATCAGGACATGGCTGAGACTTTGTTGATGTTTACTACTTGCTCACTGAATAGATGAATGACTGCATATGGGCTTCTGAGAGGTCTGGTTCTTGGATTCCAGAGGCTGCAGTTGCTGCTTAATTCTTCCCCCTTCAGGCTGCATGCATGGAAAGTGAAGGGTCTGCCTTGCATCTCATAGACCTGGTTTCTGCCCCTGCAACATGCTGGCTCTGTGGCCAAGGGCAAGTTCTCTGGGAGCTTCTGTTGCCTCACTTGAAATGCCAATGGCTCCCACTTGCAGGCTGCTGAGAGTGTGAAGGTTGTGTTCAGGGCCTTGCCCAGCTGACCCTGGGCATGAGCTCCACAGAGCATGATCCGATGGTCCCAAGTAGGCCTTGGGTCTATACGCCCTGGAGCTCTGCATCCCACCCCACCTACTTCCCCTGTACGGTGACAGGTGAGAAGGGGGTCCCAGGATTTAGGTGGGAGGCTAGACATCCCTGAGCAATCAGCCTGGCCCACTCTCCAACACTCTCCCCTTCTCTGAGAAAGAAAAGAACAAAAATAAACCTCGCTATCATCAAGCAATTAAGTGGAAATCAAATAATCCCAAGGACAGAAAAGCCAATTAATAAAGGAGCAATGAAAACTAACAGAACCACAGAGAGATGCATCAGTGCTAAGCAAACACACATGGGTGGCAGCCCTGGAGTCCTTTGGGAGAGGGTTGGCCTCAGGACTGTAGGCTCAGCCTGGACCAGGGGGCATTCTAAGGGAGCTCCTAGCTGGACCGCAGAGACCTGGCCTCTGCCCTAGAGCATTCGGAATTTAAATGGACTAAGCCACTGCTCTGTGTCAGGCCTCATGCTTGGTGTTTTTTAAACACTGCATTAATGCCCGAGAAGTTATTTTCAACCTGACTATTTCCTGGGTATAACTCCAAAGTCCTCCCATAGCTCACAGGCCCTGCTGAGTGCTGGCCCACTGCCTTCAAAGTCTTCACCTCTGCTGGCTTCCTTCCACACCCCTCCTCTCCCTTCTGCCTCTCAAACACTCCAAGCACACGCCTGCCTCAGGGTCTTTGCACTTACTGGTTGCGCCTGCCTGTGAGGTCCTTCTCCTAGCTATTCACAGACTTTGATCCACTACTTTCCTTGTCCTAAAACATCCACTTGCCCTGCTGCTTGGTCTCCCTGCTTTTCCTCTGCTTATTTTTCTCCATGACAGTTATCCTCACTACTTGACATTTCATATGTTGATTTGGTTTTTTTTCTAATGTCCATGAGACAAAGAGTTCTCTGCTTTAAGCCCACACTCGGCATATAAGCACCCAGCAGGTTTTCCAGGAATAGTTGTTGAAAGAATGAAGCAACTGAGCACAGAGAAGTTAAGTCAATTGCTTAGGGTGACCCTGGCTTTCATCTTCATTTCCCTACTTCTCTAGCTTCTGATGTGTCTGTCATAGTGTTCCAGTAGCACACTGGCCTCCCAAAGATATGCAGGCCCCAATGCCTGGGGCCTGTGAATATGTTAAATTACCTGGCAAAGAAGATTAAGGTTGCAGATATAGCTACATGTGTTAATCAGCTGACCATAAACTAGGGAGATTGGCCTCTCATTCCCAGTGGGCCCAAGGTAATCAGGTCCTTAAATACAGGAAGGACAGACAGAAGAGTCAGAAAAAATGTGACAGCAGAAAGGAGGTTGGAAGGCTTCACCATGAGGACTGGACTCCTTCCTGGCTTGGAAGATGGGAGGAGGGACCACGAGCTCAGGGGCATGGGTGACTTCCAGGAGCGGGAAAATGTAAGGACAGATTCCCCCCTGAGCTTCCAGGAGGAACACATCCGTGCTGCAACCTCAGCGTCAACCCACTGACACCATCCCCTGGCTCTGCTCTTCAGAATTGGAGGGTGGATAATTTGGATTGTTAGCCACTGTGTTTGTGATAATTCCGTTACAGCAGCAACAGGATATTAAAATCCATCACACTTGGGGGCTGCCTGCCCTTGGAATGGAAGCCCTGGCCTAAGACATCTCAAAATACATGGTTATTAACTTGGGGACAGTACAGCTCAGGCCCTCAGTACATGTGGCTTAGATTCCTGACACTCAGAGGAGGCAGCTGGGGGTGAGGGACCCGTGCAGGGGAAGGACAAGTGGGAGGCACAGTAGCAGGAGGTCCCAGCATGCAGTGGGAGATGCTTCCCCTGCGGAGAGGGGTATAGGTGATGGGGTGGGGTGGAGAGATGTCTCCAGAGCACCATGAAGCTACAGTTCTGACCCCCAGTCCCTTGCTCACTATGGGCCCTCTCTATACTTCCACTCTGCCTATGGCCTACAGCTAAGCACGTCCCCACACTGGGTACCCAAGCGTGGCCTTTCAGCTCCAGCTGTAGTGCATCCTGGGTGAGGCTGGGGGGTGGTGGACACTGTCCATGAGAAGGACCTGGCTAGACAGAGGCCAGCAGGAAGCAAGGTGAATAATCATGAGGCCTTGCTTCTATCCCCAGAGGAAGTTACTCTCCAGCTGGGACTGGCGGCCTCTTTTGCAGAGGTTCCACCTTCCCAGGGCTCTCAGGGTACAAGGACAGAAGCTGGTGCCGTCCTGTCCAGTTCCAGGACAGGACCAGGTGGGAGGCAAAAGGAAAATCCAATGCCGAATCCTCTAAAGGCAAAGTTGCCAGGGTTGGGCTCAGTCCTGGATGCGGACAGACAGACAGATAGACAGGCAGGCAGACAGACCCACCTGCTCTGGCCTCCTGGGACTTTCTGAGGTCACTTGGCAGGTAACCTAAACTCTCTTGGTTTTCATGACCCCATCTCTAATACGGGAACAGTAGCACAGGTCCACACCTCTCACCTGTCATCCAAAAAACCAATGACCCCTAAACCCACAACTTTTTTCCAAAACTCATTTGACAACAGAAGACAGACTTCCCTTGAATGGATGCACGGATGTAAACATGTAACAGTTTGCAGCTACCTTGCCTCATATAGTTGGTTGCATGTTTCGCTGCAGCTATGTTCATACATTCAGTGGTAGGGTGCAGCCCCAGAGGAGTTGTGAAGTCAACTGAATATCCACTGAGTTACCTTTCCAAAGTCTGCATACCAGGGCTTTTGAAAATGGATTTGGGCTCCTAGCACCTACACTAAGGGGCTGAAATGAAGCAGTCCTCCATGTCTCCTGCTCACGGTGGGTGCTCAGTAAATGTGCAGATGACCTTGGAAGGAGGCAGTAGTGTTTTCATTCCACCCATCTGAAAATGGAGGCTCAGGAAGGTTGAGTAAGTGTCCTAGTATCACCCAGTAGCTAAGTGGCAGCGCTGCATTCAGCCAAGTCACAGCCTTAGTTACTATCAGGTCACTAAATTAAAACATTCATTGTCAGGCGTTTGTTTTTTCCAGAGCCAGTTTGGGATGAATTCTCTCTAGGGACTTCTCACTCCACCTTGATCCTCAACCCAGGTGGATTCAGGACCCAGGGAAAGACTGGCTGCAACCCCGGCTCTTCCTTTCTGTGCAGGGTCACAATATAGGTAGAGTTTGGGAAGCTCTAGTTCACCCCTCAGCAACTGTAGCCTTGTGCAGAGAGGTGGGAAAGGGATCCCCTTTCCTTCCACAGCCTCTTGGCACAGTGGGTAGCTGCTGCTTAATCCCACCAGAGCTGGGCTGGGAGTGCAGCCCCATTTTTCTACCTGGGGCCTATGCTATTGGATTTAGCCTAAGTTCATAGAGTCAGGGAATGTCTCAGGTTCAGGTTGGGCTGGTGGGGCCCCCAGCACCCTTGCACCACCTGGGGCCACATGGGGTCATTTCAGTGAGGTCCTCGGATGGGACTCTCTGGCACAGCTGGGTAGCTGTGTGACGCATAAAAGAAAGCTTGATGTCAGCCCCAGGTCAGAAGCCCGGGCAGCCAATGGAAGGGAGGCCAGAGTCCCCTGTCCCCAGTCACATCAAAGTGTTTCTGCGATTGTTCTGGAGGCCAGCCCTCAGAGACTTCAGGAAGCCCACAGGTACTGTGATTGACTGGGGGACAGACAGGGTCCAAGAGGATCTCTCTGATAGGTCCAAGTCCATAACAGGACTGAGTGTAGTTTTGCAGAGATACAGGGCAAGTCTTGCTTCTGGGGTCCTGAGGGGTCAGAACCAGGGCCAGCAGGAAGGACATGTACCCAGAGGATCTGGAAACTGGTCATGCAGCTGAACGCAGGCAGTGGTTCCTTTTTGGGGGGGTTATCAATACCCATACCTCTAATATGTGGGGCTCTGGGCAAGCAGATGCCCAAATCAGGAGCAAGATGCTTCTTTTCTGGGCAAGTCTAGTGCCTAATATACGATTCAGGAGGAAACTGGCCAAACAGTGTGTCCAGGGGAGGCCTGGAGGGGCCCTGAAACATACCATACTGAACACTGGGGCTTAGACTCAGGATTGGGAAAGCCTTACTTGGAAGGCTTCTGTCTTTAGACAGCTATGACCCATGAAATGTCAGACCTAAAGGCTGGAGGGCTTGGAAAATCACGAGTGACTCAGGTTAGACACAAAGAGCTCCCCAAACCCTTAGGCATACCAGCCAGGGTTACCTCTTCCCTCAGGTTTGGACTAAGAAGATCCCTTCCATGTGAGGATGAGCTGATCAGGGTAGGGCAGTGGCTGAGAGACCCACTGTATGCCTGCCAGGGCCACCAACCCAGGAAGAGAGGAATAAAGTGGGAGTGGGCGAAGAGCCAAGGGACCTGCCCTGCCTGACCAGCAGCCCGCAGCTTCAGCTGGCTCTTCTGCCCGGGAGGGGAGGGGGCAGGTGTGCCATCTGCGCCCACTGGCATGCTCTCTTTTTAGTCACCCCCTCAGTCTAATTGATCTTCCAGCCCCTCTCTCTTAGCAGGGAGAGGCCTTTGTATGCCGCCTGCATGTTTACCAAGCAAATGGGTTTTAAAAGCTTTCATAGACACAGAGAACCCATTTAGGAGGCTTGGCGGATAAAATTATTTATAGAGATTAATGGTTATCATCCCCGTGCCTTTAGGAAATCAGAAGCCATATGCCAGTGCGCAGCAACGGGTGGCGATGGCAGGCAGGGGACCCGGCTGCTTCTGCTTGCTCCTCCAAGCCCTCAGTTCCTCCTGCCTCTGCCTCCTCTGCCCTTTCTCTTCTGCACCTGGGTTGTGCCTTTATTCTGGAATTCAGCTGTCTCTCTGCCGTACCCTTCCCTCCTTCCCTTTCCCTGTGTCCGTCTTCTCTGTCTGTCCTCCTTGAGGGGCTCCATATTAGGATTGTAGATTTGTCTATCTCTGTGTTGGGCTCTGCTTCTGTGACTCTCCCAATGCACTCTCTGTACCTGTGTCTCTCATTTGACCTTGGTAAGTCTTCATCTCTAGCCTTTCCCTCTGGGGCTATCTCACAGGGCCCCTCTTGTTATATCTCTCTGTCATTTATCTCTCTATTGTCTCTGCATCTCTGTTGCTCTCCACTGCCCCTGTGCCTGCTCCATATCCTGCATCCAGATGGCACAGTGGGTTATGGTGGCAGGGGCTGGATGGAAGGAGGGGATGGAGGCTCTTCCTCTTCTGGGCTATGACCTGTCTCTACTGAAGTGCCAGGCCATGTGGATGGCCATGAGGTAGGTTCCCAGATGTCTGGGTGGGTGCTTGCTCTCCTGGCTCCTTGTGTGTGTAGGTGGGCGGGGGCCAGGGGCTTGAGGAAGGGATCCTCTTCTTCCCCACAAAAGGCAGGCCAAGTGGAAGAGCCTGCTGCCTGCGCTGCCCAGAGTTGGAACAGGGGAGCCAGGGACGAGTCTAGAAGTCCTTGTCCCTCAGGCTACCATGTCCCAGGCTGAGCGCATCAGGCAGAGGTAGACCCCAAGGGGCCAATGTGGGCCTCAACAGTCTGGACCTCCAGAGAAGCTCTTGGGAGCTGGGTAGAATTTGAACTTTCTCTGAGAGCAGGTCCACCAAGGCCTCTCAGAAACAGGCCCCTTCCAGCAGTCAGCCTGCTGTGCATTCGCTCCCAGTCCAGGCCTGTGGTCTCTGATGCAGACCTTTAGGGCTGGAAAACTCCTGCCTACATGTGTTCTGAGCTAGCTATGCCCTGGAAGCACCCTCTCTGAGATGAGCAGAGGCTCTGGACTGAAGCGCTGGGAGGAAGAGCTGCATCCTGGAGTGCTTAGGATGTGCTAATGGGGAAGAGGAGCCTCCATGGTGAGAGAGTGAGCCCAACAAGTGGGACTTCTGTCCCTCTTGAGACAGCCCTCATTACAAGTCATGGGTGCTAGCCTAGTCCGTCCCCTCTTGGAGCCTTGGTTTGCTTCCTCAGGAAAATGAATTGGTGGTTATGCACCTTCATTTTAGGCTCAGTGGTAACATGACATGGTGATCCTGAGCCCAGGCTCGGGTTAGGGTATCTGAACTCTCCTGTGTTCTAATTTATGTGGCCCTCTTCCTAGCTGTGTGGCCTTGTGCAAGTTCCTTAATCTCTTTGAGCCTCAATTTCTCTATAAAATGGTGACAGAATAGTTTCTTTCACCACTGAGCTGTTGGGAGAATAATTCAGAGAGATTTCGTATCACAGTGTTCAGCTTGGACAGGTTGCTTCTCTGTACTTCAGGTTCCTTGTCTGTAAACTGCAGAGTATAACAGTGCTTCCCTACAGTGGTGGCTGTGGAGACAAACAGCACATGGAAAGCACACAGTTCAGTACCCGTACAAAGTATGCATCATAGAATGGTCAACTGTTATGACTGACACAGTGCCTGGCCCATAATAGGATGTGACCCTACTAAGTCCCGCCCAGTTTTCTGACCTCTTCTCCTTTCCTTGTGAGTCTTTTACCTCAATCCCTGCTGTGTCTACCATGCCTGAAAGGAACCAATGTCTTGGTTGTGGTCAGCGATGACTTCTGATTCTTCTTCTTTTCCAGAACTAACTGGGGAAAGGTGAAGGGAGAGCCTGTGCCACAGCAGGGAGGTGAGCTCTCAGCCTGCCTGCTCATCAGTCCGTCTTCAGGTTTTATCTGCAGGGAGCCTCGGTCACTATTTAATGAGTTTCCATGGAGCTTTCCACTTTACCTGCTTCCCAGGGGATCTGCTTGCTACTCCCTGCTGGCAGGTACAGCCCAGAGATGGTGGGGGTGGGGGTGGGGTAGAGAATCCTGGGAGGTTGGGCCTTGGGTGCAGGGGTCTCTTATACCTGTCCTCCCCTGGGGACCTGGATCGCCAGCCACAGTGCCAGGAGTATTGTGCTACCTCTATGTCTCCTTCGCCACTCTAAGGTAGATGCAGCAAACCGGCCCGTGACTCCCAGGATTTGGGGAGCAGAGGCCTTGGAGGCCAGCCTTATCCTTCTGTCCCATTTGCTTATTACATGATCCTGTCCTTTCACCTTCCCTAGGAATTAATGAGGGGAATTCAGATCAGTGGGGAGAGGTGGGAATCCTTTGGTTCTTGTTTTCTGGCTTTGTACTTGACCTTACATTTACAGACATTTTGAATCTCCTTATCATCAAGACCTCAATTTGCCAGTTGATAGGATGAAATTAACAACCCTGACCTCACTTAGCCTTTGTGAGGGGGCAGATTATTAATTAATAACCACATTAATACCAGCCAGCATTTACTCAGTGCTTGTGGTGTGCTGAGCACCATGCTAAGGCTTTGTCCACGCTCCTGTTTGATGCTCACAGCCTCATGGGTAGGGGCTATTCTGGTCCCCATCCTTCATGTGAGTGAAAACAGAGAGGAAAAGCCCCCGCTGTGAGATCCTCTAGTGCATGATTGGTGGAGGAGCCAGGATTGCAACTTTGCTCTGACTCGCTGCCCAGTGCAACTTCCCTGAATCATAAGGGTGGGGGGCTCTCAGGACCCATGAGCTTTCCTGTGGGAAAGGTGAATGGAGCTGCCAGTGTAAGGAAATCCCCATGCCAGGCAGGCCTCTAGCCTGGAGTCCTATGGGAGCCTTGCTCCTGCAGGGTGACTTTTGGCCAGGCTTGCTGGGAGGCCTGGGCGTTGGAACAGAGAGCCTCTCTGGAACCTTAAGGCTCCACTCAAAACCTGGTTCAACGAAGATGTGAGTGACAGCAGGGTGAAAGACAAGGACACCAGAGGGGGAGTCCTTCTGGTTGACCTCTATTCTCCCTGAATCTGACAGGTAGTTGGTGTTGTGTTAATCTCACTGGACTGAGAAAACTGCGGAAGGTTCTCTGCTCCCACTTCCAGTCCCCAGAGCCCTCTCTTTGCTTTAAATAAATGTGTGGACTGGGTTCCTTCAGAAGAAAACTCATAGTTTTTTTACATGCCTATTAACAAAAAGTCACACAAATGTTGGGAGGGACCACCAGGACCCCCCATCACCTTAGTCATACGTGATGGCAAGGGAAGAGTTGTCCAGGGGAGCAATGCCAGGGCCAGTCAGATACTGGGGTACAGTCCCTGCCACTGGGGTGTCCGTCCCCTAGATCACTATCTTAGTTTCCAGATGAAAACTGGTCACCATCTAGGGAATATTAAAGGCTAATTTAATTTGAAGAAGTACAATCATGCCTCTTATACAGATATAAAATGAACATGTGTCAAAGATTGTATTTCACTCATTAATTAGTGAGGAACCCCCCTGAGATGTTACAACATGTTCAAAGGAGAATTCCAATCACCTTGCATGTACTGGCAACTAAGATTTTCTGAAACGAGCTTGGGATAAGGTGTAAATGATGACAGTAGCCACAGGACACTGACCATTGCCTTCTTCTGAGATCGTGCTGTGTTTCTAGGGACAGGACTATGGGTATGACTGTCAGTAGGAATATGAATGACAGCGGAACAAGGGTCTAGGAAAAAGAAGAGAGGGCAGGTGGGACCTTTTACTTTCATTTATGCACTGGGCACCATCTGTCCATCCAGCCAGTGGTGGTCTGCCCATTCCCAGTGCCCACCTGTGCTCAAGCTTGTAGCAAGCGGCACTGAGCGGCCAAGTCAAGGGCTGTGTTGTATGGGCTGGGGACTTGCACTCTGCACACAGAGGAGCCCTTACTCTGGCTGAAGAAGGGTCCTCTATGGACCCACAGAGCGCCCACTAGAGGAGGGGTCCATGAATGGAAGGTAGATGTGGGAGCCTTTTGGCTCCAGTGTCAGGTGAGAAAGAGGAAAGGTAGGTTAAGATTCGCCAGAAGAGGAGGGAAGAGAGGAAGGAAGATAGTGACAGAGAAGTGGCTTGTCAGAAGAGCAAAAATCCCAGCCTGGGACTCCTGGGACTGGCTGCCTGGCCTAGGTGGGTGGTGCTCTTCTGGACTTGGCACCTCTCTTGTAGAGAGGGTAACACAGGATTTCCATAGTCTTTATGAGTTGTATGTGTGTCACCCATGCTTAAGAACTCAATGTTGTAGCAGGGTGTGGTGGCACATGCCTTTAATACCAGCACTCGGGAGGCTGAGGTAGGAGGAGCGTTGTGGGTTCGAGGCGGGCTTGGGTTACAACGCGAGCGCAAGACCAGCCTGAGCTACATAGTGTGACCCTGCCTCGAAAAACTAGGGCCAGGAGTTCGGCTCATTGGCTTAAGCACCTGCCCTGGCAGGTGCAAGGTTGTGAGTTCAATCCCTGGTGCCGCAAAAAAAAAAAACCCAAAAAAGAACTTAATGTTTCCTGAACCTGTTAGTTAGCCCCATACCCCTTGCCTTTGTACATGCCGTTCCTCCGATTCAGGACACCTTTCTTTCCTGTCCATTTACAGAAGCTCATCTGCGTCCCAAAGTGATCTCCCCTTAGTCTCCCAGAACTCCTGGACATCACTGATGGCTCCCACCACTCCGCGGTAGTCATGGCACAATGTAGCAGGTAAAAAGGGGACCTCAGCAGATTAGGATCAAACTACCCATGCCTCTCTGCCTGTGTCCTTGTCTTTAACATGATGCCCAACTCACACAGTGCCATGGTGGTTCTAGGGGTCGGGGCTGTAATCCCACCCCTGATTCCTGTCTCTAAAGCTGGTGGGTACTTGATGAATGTTAGCTATTCTTATGCATCTCTCAGGGTGCTACATCCAGGAATCACTGAGTTGGTTTTGCCCATAAACCCTGTAGTGCAAGGCTGGGTCCCTTAACCTTAGCAGGCTCTCAGGGGGGTCCTTGTTAGATTTGACTCTCTTGGAAAAAAGAGGACAGCAGTAGAAGAATAGCAAAGGGACAGTAGGAGAAGAGGCTCATCTGGGCAAGGTGTAGAGGGCTGAGTTGCTGGGAGGAGCTGCCAGAGCCAGTGGTGATCAGCTTGGGACAGAGGTGAGGGGCCCAGCCCAGCATCGCTGCTGGGAGCAGAGATGGAATTTGGTTGGGGACCAACTTTCAGCACAGGGGCCCTCTGGACTTCCTCCAGACATGGGAACTCTCTCTCTGGACACCCCTGATAATGGATGGAGGTGAAGAAAAGAATCAATGGTGGGGCACTTTCTATAAAGGGAAACAGGAATCTCAGTATAATCCCAAGAAGCTCCTGCTTGGGGTGCTGCCTCTGTCTCTGTGAGATGGGGACAGGCCAGGGAGAAAGTGGGTGCTCTAGTACCATCTGCCATTAGGCTGCATCATCTTCCTGGGACACAGAGAAGGACAACTCGG
>RJWM01017520.1:0-42905 GCA_004363535.1 Dasyprocta punctata | reverse complement strand
AAGTAAGTGGGAGGAGTTTCGAGGAGGCCTAATGGCAATGTGTGTTTTACTATAATAAATTTTAAAAATGTAAACCCTCACCATATATTTTGATCATACTACTGCACATTTATATACAGAGATACACACACACGATAGACGCGGGCTACCTTGTCATTCTTCCAGATGTTAACTATAGGACAACCTCTACCCCTTACTTGTATATTTGTGCAGTTGAGAAAAAGGCCACCTTTCTTCAAGGTACTTAACTGCTATTGGCCAGTAATGGAAGATTCTGCAGGGCCTGTGATGGGAAAGACGCCTCTTGGATGGTGCCCTCGGGCAGCGCACATCTGGCGCCACTACATGAAATGGCCTTGTTGGTTCAAGCTCATCTCCACTGAGTGTTATTAAGGATGGGGATTTTTTTCAAACACCATTTTGTTCTTTGAAGAATTTTACTTCAGTGCCATTTTACAATCCAGTGGGATAGAGAAAGTGCTATTCTAACTGATATCTCTCTTGCTTGTTTTAGCATGCAGTATCCCTGAGGTAGAATTAAGCACTTCCAGAGATGTTATGTAGTATGAGGAATGTTCAGTGAGCTGGCAGACAGCTGAGGCAGGAAGTTCCGTAGTATTATAGCTTTAGTGCGGCTAGCACAAGTTGGGCTCTAGATTCTTTTTGTCTGGGTATAGAACTTGATTCCTTAATTCTTCAGGTTCAGGGAATAGATAGACCTGTATTAGCACAAGTTCAAGGGATTGTGATAGAAATCAGGATGGCAGCTTATTAATGTTTCATAGTAGTAGTAACTGCTAAATGAAGCAGAGTAGTACTTGTGTTAGCTCTGTTCTCGCCCTCCTAGGCAAGTACCTTTGAAGCCAGAAGGGAGCTGGATGATCCTAATAGTTGGTGACATTCTCATCACATTCGGATCCACCCACCTTCACTCTAGGGAGATACCTGCCAGCTGGACCAAAACACTTGTGTCAACCGTGTCAACATCGTGCTGTACACAATCTTACAAACTCTTGCTTGCTAGCTTGTCTTCCCAGGCTCCACGCAGAGGGAGGAAGGGACACCTCCTTTGTCACTGTGAGCATTTGGGTCAACCCTCGTCATCCGTGACATGACAGTTGAAGCAGCCAGCTCACCTTGCAGACGGTTTCATAACAAACCAGGAGCACCTTTCATAGACTGGGTGCCTTCCGTGGCCACCCAGAGGAACCAACCATGGGTCCTGATCTTAAACAGCTTTCAGTCTAGGAAGAGTGGCCTTCAGCACTTCATTTCCACTGGGTTCCTGCTCTCAAGGAGCTTCTAGTCGGTAGGGCCAGATTTAAGTATTCATTTCACACTTCTGCTAGTTTGAGATAGATAGGTAGATAGATAAGTAGATAGATAGATAAATAGAGCTGATAGATGGATAAATGGAATGATACAGAGGAGAAAAAAGATGTAATTGAATCAGAGACAGCACAAAATAAATTTCAGCTTGGTCTATATCTTGGCCTTCACAAATTTCAGTTGAGTGAGTTTCCATCTAGATAAAGTTTTCCTGAATTTTGTCCCTTAGATTGTTGTGTGATGGAACTGAACTATGCCTGAACCCAGTTCACAAACCGCATGAGGTTGGATGGGATCTATGGAACCCTACTGGGTGCAGCCTTATCGGGCAGAAGCCTGCTCTTCTGTTCTGTATTTAGAGAATCAGTGGAAACTTCTGGCCGAGGGGTAGATACCCAGCAATAGGGCTGCCTCGCTCCACCCTTCCTTTAGAGGGGAGGCCTGTGTGGTTGGTCTGGCTGGCTGGGGACTTGTTTGTTTGTCCATGTTCTAATCTGGCGTAGAACATGGAGCTCACATTGCTGCCGCTCAGGTGTTCCCCAGGCTCCTGCTGCCCCAAGTGCTGATGACCAGGGCCTGACCCTTTGCTGCTCCCAAACCCTTCAGCCACACGGCCACTGTGCTGTCTTTTCACAGGCCTGGCACCAGGTCTGGAAACTGTGTCTAAAATTACAAGTTTTTTCCATCCTGGAATTTTGAACTGGAATGAGGGCTTGGTGGTGACAGGAAAAAAATTAATCTGGGGAGTTGGGTGCTCAAAAAGAAAACTTGAAGACCCCATCCTTTAAATATATTGGACCTGAAATGGAGATGATTTATGTATACTTTGAATTTAAAAAGAGTTTTGTAAAGAAAAAAATTTCTTCCCTGAATTTTTGGTTTAATTGCCTGGCAGGGTGGGAAATCCCAATACAACAGCGTGGAACTGGGGCATGAAAAGCAGCAAGTGAAACGGATTTATGAAGCCCATAAATAAAAATGAAACTCGTTTCATTGTCCAAATTGAGTGGAAAGGCACCGTCTATCCCAGTTCTGATAAATGGCAGAATGCGACGCTCATCAGGGAGAGTTCTTTCCATTTTAATAAAGTCAGACAATGGGCGCGATGTAACTGAGGGGTTTCAGAAAAAAAGGACACTTCATTTTGCCAGCCTTGACCGAGAAGCCATGCCACCCACATCTACTCCAGGGGGAGCCGCACTTTTCCAAAAAGAAATCCCATCCCCCCTGTGTATTTCCGTCACGCCCACACCAGCGTCTCCACGAAGGCCATGGCGGCCAAAGGAGAGAGAAGCCGAGGCCCACGCGACAGCACGTTTGGTGGTGGCCATTCCTCCCCCGGGGGCTCGGGAGGTTGCTAGACTTGCACTGTTCTCTAAGATGCATAAACCGTTCCGGGAAGACTGTTCTTCCTGGACCCGGGGATCAGATGAAATGACAGCGAGACCAACAGCGAACACCTATGTTCAAAAAGGGCGCCTGGCAGCTCGCAGCGCAGACTGCAGCGGGGCTCCGGCAGGGCGAGTGCCTTCCGACGGCATCCTCCCGCACTGCTCTGCCTCCCTGCTGCGGCTCTGTGCTCCCCGAGGAGGCTTCGGAGTCACAACTCAGCTTCTAAACATGTTGCTGTGGGCAAGATCTCCTGGGTAGGACACAAGTAAGACAGCCTTCCGGGGGCCTGCGCGCCTGGCGTGCACCCTGGAGGAGAAAGAAATGGGCTTCTTGGAAGCCCGCCCAGCCAGGCCTGAGCACCTCCAACCAGGACACAAGTAAGACTGCCTTCCGGGGACCTGCGCGAGCGGTATGGACCCCAGGAAGAGATACATGCGCCTCCCCACAACCCCGTATGCCTACCAGCGTGCGGGTTAAAAATCAAAGACAAAGCTCCCCCCCGTAAAGCAACCTGCTGGTTCGGAGGTCCGGCTACATTGATAGCAACTAAGGTACATAAAACAAGTAAATGCTAGTATTGTTTTGTTCATTTTGCAGGCCTGGGGCTGGCAGCCTGAGCATCTCTTTGGAAGATGACAGTACGCAATGTAGCAAAAATGGGGGTCTCTCTTCTGTCTTGTCTTCGAGGCCCAATATTGTTCTCGTTGTTTTGCTTTATTCTGATTAATTTTTTTGGCCTTATTTTATACTCTGTTTTTATTGGTTTTATTGTTTTTTTTTTGTTTGTTTTGTTTTGTTTTGGTTTGATTTTACTATACCTGTTGAAAAGGTCAACTATTCTGAAAATAACAAGATATACCATAGTAGCTATTGTTTTCATAGTATCTTTCTTAGAAGTTCTGTACCAGTTCTACTGCTTTGTTTTGATTGACTTCATTCTGTTATGTTTTGTTGGATTTTACTATCTTAAAAAAAAAAAAATCTCCTGGGTAAGGTGCCTGAGATTTCTGAATGCTAGAAGAGGAATAGCTGTACCCCTCCCTTTTTATTAGGAGATTCATATACTGATTATCAATCAGCATGATTAGAAAAAGGCCATCACTTAGAGAATCTGGTATCTAGCTAGAGGATCAGGCCTGTTATCCCAGCACTCTGGGAGGCTGAGGTAGCAGCATCACAAGTTTGAGGCCAGCTGTGCAACTTAGTGACTTAGTGTGACCTTGTTTTGAAACAGAAATTTTAAAAAGGGCCAGAAATGTAGCTCAGTGCAACAGCCCTGGATTTGCTCCCCAGTACCAAGAAAAAATAAAATAAAATAAAATAAAATAAAATAAAATTTAAAAAATTTAAAAAAGAAAAGAAAAGAAAGAAAGAAAAGAAAATCCAGTGTCTGATTTGTAAGGCTGAGGACCAGTCTCTGGAACCTGTTGCTGTGAGGTGCTGGAGAAGCCCTTTTCTGCCCCACCCCGGAGGCGGCATCATAGGGCCCCCCCATTCCAGCATGTCCCCCATTGCTTTTCAGTCACAGATGAGACCATCCATCAGACTGTTAGTCCAGAGGCTTTAGAGATTTTATATCTTTCCCTTCCTTAGACGAGAATTTCCCAAAAGGAAGCCCCGTAGCAGGAGTTGGATTATGGAGTTAACATAATTATTAAGAAACAAAAGAAGAGCCACGGGCCCTGGGATATCACACCTGGGTAATTGTTGTGATCTGCCGAAGTGGTGGTGAGTAACACTTCTCCACCACCGCGGGCTCCCGCAGCACTCCCTGTGGAGGGGAAAAGAAGCAAACTGGCCTGCCCATCAGGCCAGACGCCTCTCTGAATAACTCTGACAGGGATGAGGGAAAAACCCAGAAGGAAAAAAACCTGAAAAGTTTACTTCAGGTTGAGAATTTCTAATTCCAGCACTTTTGTGTGTGTGTTGTTGTTTGACAGACGTGACAGCATCTCCTCATTATTATGGAAAATATAGGGTTGGTGGTAATTACTATCTGAATATGAATGGGAGCAGGAGTGGGCATAGCCTGCACTGGCCTTTCTTTGACAAGGTATAACTTTCTTCTGAATTTCTGTGTTAATTAATGCTTATTTAAAAACCACTTTAATTGGTAGTAAACACCTCAACTTTTTGTACTCATTAAAATGCAGCCATTGATGTGTGATGGATTTTTTTAAAGCTTAATTAACTTTCCTTCCGTATATATAACCTATAATAATGACAAACATATTGGGAAAAAATTACCCCTGTTTTTCCCCCTCTATCCCTACCCCCATTAGAAAGACATTTTTAGCTGTGGGTGCCTCTTTGGGTTGGGATCAGATGCTGTTGTTAGTTCGGCATTTTGGAGACATGGAGGTGGCAGGTAATCAAAGCCTTTTGAGTCGTTGGTCATCTCTATGCCGAACACTGACACGTCTGCCAAGGAAACAGGCATATATATATATATATATATATATATATATATATTTTTTTTTTTTTTTAAAGTAGAGAAAAAGTTTAAAGAAGCTAATACACAGTATGACTCACAACTCATCTCAAGTATCTTCCTGGAAGGTATTGATATTTTAAAAACGTTCTTAGGAATCTCCTTTTGAAGTTGGTTATGTTTCTGTAGAAACTGAGAAATGTACCCCTCCTCTTTTCCTCAGGAGATGTAAATACTACTAAGAAAATCCATCTACTTTACAGAGACTTTGCGAAAGAGGAAGCAATTCTTAGTAATCTCGCTGCCGTAACACAATGGTCGTTTTTAATTTTTAACAATCCTCTTGCATTCTTTGTCTAAATTGGGCACAAAATTGCTAGCCACTGAAACCACAGCTGGTGTAGAAGGAAATTAACCAGAATACCAGTAAGCACATTTTACTCAGAATGCTAAGCATGAGAAGACCCGGAGAGAGGGCTTTGCCTTGAAGAAGAGCAAAGTTTTTTGTACACTTTTATTGAGAAAAGTCAGCCACAGCTCAGTTAATTTTGGGAATAGTTGGCCAGAGATAGTTCTTGAAACAGGAGGAATTATTCTGTGGCCTACATTCATTAGGCAGGAAATACGGGTTTTATCCAGAGGGGTGGGAGAAATAGCTGCAGAAGCCAAGGGCCATATTCAGGCACTTAGAGTCTTTTACTTCTTGGTCAAGAGGGAGATCAAGTCTCATTTTCTCAGATTTTGATTTGTTCACTGAGAATTACAAAACTCATGTCAACAGCAGTCTCAGCCTCACAGGCAAGTAGTGCTGTGGGATTTTTGCCTTTGTAGTTGAATTTCAGTCATTTTCAAGTGAGTAGAAGACCATTCGGAGTGAGTCAAATTTATGACTGTAGAGAGAGCACAGAGCAGAGACAGCACATGTGAACAGAATTCTCAGAAGACCACGAGCAAGATCCTGTCCCATCTAGGATCAGCCAGAAGATCCCCAACTTCAGCCTAGGGAAAAGAGAAGTACGACAGCAGTAGATTTGCCTGACACTTTGTTCAGCATCTTGATTTGCCAAGGTTTAATTTCTGGCATCCGGAATAACACAATTAGAGGAAGGAATTTAAAGAATCTCATTTTTATAAAGTGTCAAACCAATAGGGAAGGGAAAAGGATGGTTATGAGGAGAAAGATGAGAAAGAGACAACTGAGGCTATGCCAGTCTGTGACTCCTTGTGGCTGGGCACTGGGTCTAGAGGTCATGGGTAAAAGCAGCTAGCTGTCCTTGTCTAACTCATCTGCGGCCTGATTTGACATTCTCAGGAAAACTGTCTCCAGTGTCATTCACTGTTTTAAAAGGATCCGTGTGGTTTCAGTTATAGATCTCCTGTCAGTGTGGAGACCCGGGGTGTGAGTGTGAGTGTGATACTTTGGGAATCATGAATCCAGTAGGGTGACACCTTGAATTTTCATTGCAGCTGATGTATTTAACGGTACCAGATAATGTCCTTCTGAGAGATGCGCCCTAGTAGAAGACAACAGACAGTAGTCAAGGCAATCATAATATTTTCACATGGAGAACAGAGTAATCCTAGAAGGTGAGATGGCAAATGTCTATGAGGTCGAGATGGCTTCATTCTTTCCCAATGTGTTGGATTAGAGTTTTAGTCAATCAATTTCAACATGAATGATTTTAGGGAGAGCTACTAGAAGATCTTGTCACATACTTATACTCTTCATACCCATCCATGGTCAAATTTTTATACAGATATTTGACACTGTTTTGATAATCACATGAACTGATAGAGACTGAGGAGTTCCAGAATCCATGTTCTAAGGACAATCCTTAATTTTGGGTGAATTTTTGTTTTTCCGTGGTAGGGGTTTGAGAAGTTCTTAACTGGAATATGCAAATCTGATCTTGACCAAGGATTGAGGTTAGAATTCCATTGACCTTGAAGTGATCTTCACACTTAAAAAGCATTGTGAGGACCTGTTGTCCAGTGAGAGGACAGTTTAGGAAGGGGCTGTGGAGGAGAGGAAAGAGGGTCTAGTGAAGATGTAGGAAGAGGGCTGAGGAAGAGGGAGGAATAAATCAGATTCAGGGGACCCATGGGGGACCAGTGTGCCATTAACTGTCAGAAGAGAGTGAGGAGGATTCTAAGTGTGGATTTAAAATTTTCTAGGTTTTTGTTGGATTTTCCTAAGGAGTTCTTAAAGGAGGCAACTTCAGAATTTTCCTGTCTTTCAAAAGTTTCTTTATTACCAGTAAAAAATGCTGATCATTGAATATTTGGATTTTTTTTTTGAACTATTTGGTTCTACAGTACCACGCAAATGTATCAGTTTGTTCAGATCCTAAGTTAGCTGGAGTGGCAATGGAGGTTCTAAATTGTTTTTGTCAAAATTGCCTCAAAGCCTAACATATTTGGTGTTCTGTGTTTGTACAGGTGAGGAGCCAGAGACCTGGAGTCCTTTGACTGGTGATTACCCTGATTACCCTCAGAATCGCAGCATTCTATGTACATCTTATTGAGAGCCTGAAGTTGGGAAGTTAATCCAGTGAAATGTTTGCTGCAGGGATGATCATGGAGGAAGAACAAGGCTGAGGTGCTGCTTCAATGAAGAGAGCAAAGCATAGGTTAGGGGTCAGGATGAGTCTCCTGTCCAGTCCTTAGCGTTTCCAGACAAGATTCAAGGGGTTCCCTGCCTTATCTCTCCTCATCAGAGTGGCCTTCAGACCAGCAGAACGTCCTGCAAGTGTTCAGAGTCGTGGCATCAAGAATGATGGAAGATCATTAACCAGAGCACCATTAACACAAGACTGTCTTGGGGCCACTACAGCCTGGGGGCACAGCGGCATGTTCAGCCTGGGGAAGAAGGGAGGCATTTCTGTAGACTGAGTAAGAAGAATGAGCTGTAGCTCAGCTAGCCTTGGGAACAGTTGATCAGAGAGAGCTCCCAGAAGTGAGAGATGTCATCCTTGTGTTTACCAGTTAACAAGTGAGCAATTTGGGCTTATCACAAGGGACAGGAAGAGTTACAGGCTAAGCTTCAGAGGATCACAGTGAAAATCTTTCAGTTCTATAAGGTCTCTATATAAGAGTGCTTTAACACAGAGACAAAAAAATTTGGTATGTAATCATATTATAATTTACAAGTTACTCATAGATAGCGGTTGACAGTCAACCAGTCCATAAATATTTACTGGGCAGTTAGTGTATGCCAAGCACTGCTGTGACTCTGAAGATGCAGGGGTAAGCAAGGCAGGCAGAGAAGCAGGTTGTCTAGCACTTCTCAGAATTTGTATATGTGCCTCACCTGGAATTTATTAACAGTGCAAATTCTGTTTCATGTGCTACAGTCAGGCTCATGAATGTACCCCGAGTTGTGTGTTGACGGCTTGGTCCCTAGGTTGGTGCTGTTGGGAGGTAGTGGAACCTTTAGGAGGTAGGGCCTAGTGGGAGGAAGTTAGGTAATTGGGGAGTTGCTGAAGGGAACATGAAGGTCCCAACTCCTTTCTGTCTCTTTTCCATTTCTTTGTTCCATCATGTGCTCCCAGCCATGATACACTGTGCTGTCACAGTCAGTCCTAAAGCAACAGAACCAACCAACCATGCACTGAAACTTCTGAAACCATGAGCCATAATAAACCTTTCCTCCTTATAAGTTGTTAGTCTCAGGTATTTTGTCACAGTGACACAATGCTGACTAATATGTAATCGATCTGGGTTTGGGCTTGAGAGTCTATGAACAAATAAGCTTTACCTTTCTTCCACACAAAGTTTACATGGTCTCCTGAGTGCTTCACTCTCATTGTGAATAGGAGAAACTCTGTAATAGGAAATAATAATTTCATTATAAACCCTGGATACAAGTAATACCATCTACTTGTCTGTGCTTTTCCAATCTCTGCTTGGCCAGTAGCTGGCTAGGTACTCTTTGTAGGTGTCTGGATCTGTGGTGTTCATCTGTGGTGTTCTAGAATCTCTAGATTGCGAGAGAACCAAAGAAGTTACATAGTAAGCAATCCTTGTGGGTTAAGCATCGCCTTGCCCCAGTTCACCAAGGAGATCATTGTCTTCACCCTGAGATCCCAAAGGCGGGGTAGACTTGTAGCAGGACAGCAGTGTGTCTGCTGGCCTAACTGATCCATCCACATGTGGGCACAGGGCTGACCATAAGCATCAACTATCTGCAGTTCAGTGTTCTTCCAGATACCTGTTGCTCAGATCTAGTCTAGGAAAAACCCAGGAACAAAACTCATGGACTATGCTTCTTGTGGTGCTTGGCATTCAGTAGTAGCATCTTATTAAAATATTGTCCGTGTACCAGAAGTATCAATATCACCAGGAAGTTTGTCAGTTTCAGGCCCAATCCAGACTGCTGAAATGGGATTTGAACTTTTAACAATATCTCCAGATTTAAGGAACACTGGATCATATGCTTCTTCACCTTTGTTTACCCCTAAACTTTGTCAGTGCCATGACAGGGCTTGGCACAGGCTGGTTTCTCGGTAAGTACTGACTGCTGATTGCTGGCCACTTTAGGTGTTCAGCAAGCCAGGCTACACCCACCTAAGAGGGGTCTCCATGTAGTGAGCTCCTAACCAGTTCCATAGTGGCAGATGGGTTTGGGGTTGGGAGGAGAAGCTGAATCTTTGCTTTGTGCCTGGAAGGCTTAATGTATTTGAAAACTATTAGCAATATCTTGTGTTCCTGAGAAGATGTATTTTAGGATTTTCCAGACTGAAATCAGCATTTGAGATCTTTCCATTCCTTAAGCAAGCCTAGAAACTTGACACTTCTGCAGCTCCTTCCAGTTTGGAGGTCACCTGAACATGAGAATAGCTTTCATACCTATGTGAATACCTGGAACCCAGGACCCATTGCGCCAGGCTGGTGGTACCAGGGACATCTCTGAGGGCTGGAATGTGGGATGTGGCTCTTCCCAACAAGGCCCACACCCTGGCTGTGTTTCCCCTGGTGAAGGTGAGTGGAAGATATGCCCAAACCCTGGGAATCCAGAACCTTCTCCCCAGTCACACTAGATCATTTTAAGAATCTCTGAGGACTTCTCTTTAGGATTTCAAATGAGCTAACTGGGGACAGCTTCATATTACCAAGAGGTTTGATAAATAATTTAAACAAGGATCAGAATAGTGTTATAATACTATTTTACTTAATTAATAATATACCAACTGAGAAATTTTAAAAAAAATCCCCTCAATAGAGCCATTATACAAAGCATTAAGGACTTTCGTTTAGGGCTGTGTTTAGAGGGTACAGATGGTTGAGCCAAAGGATAATTAAACTTACTGAAGTCCTTATGTAAATTTATTTTTCTTAAAGAAAAATCTTTCCCTAATTTGAAGTAATATGAATTCACTAAAAAGAATTTTAAAAATGTAGGAACTTTCAAAGAAGAAATAAAACTGGCTGTAATCTACCATTAACCTACAGATAATCTTGACATTTTGGGGCACATTTTCTTTCAGTCCTTTTCTATCAGTATTATGAAAATTGAGATTCTTATGTACATAAATTTTTGCATTTTTATGTTAATTTAGCATGATGTAAGAATATCCACATGTCACTTAACATTCTTTCAAAGTATTGTTTTGCTCTACAAATCTGTTCTATTATATGGATGGCCTCTGTTTGGGGTGTTATTGTTTGATTATTTTTATTTTTTATGTTTTGATTATTCCTCTTTTGCTGACCGTTCAGACCATTTCCAATTTCTGCTGTTTCAGGTGATGTTAATGTCACAATCACTTTTCTGAAGCCCTTCGCCAGTCTGAAATTCATGTAAAATCAAGTTGAAATTTTAGCTGAAGACTCTTCTTGTATATTTAGGTCTATGGTGGCACAGGAATTTGGGATTACCACGTGTGTTGTCTTTGCATCACTGGGACAACATACTTGAGGTAATTCACTTTTTAGGAAGGAAATGGTTATCTTGGCTCATGGTTTCAAAGGTTTCAGTCCATGGTTCCTTGGTCCCATTACTTTAGGTCTATGGTGGCACAGTGCCTCATAGAAGGGGGACAAGGCAAGGGAGTCTGCTTACCCCATGGTGACTGGGAAGTGAAAGAGGAAGAGAGGAAGGGGTTAGTGTACCAATATCCTCTTTAAGGGTACACCTCCAGTGGCCGAACTTTCTTCCACCAGGTCCCCCTCCTGAGGGTTCCACCACCTCCCAATGGTGCTAAGTTGAGGGTAAAGCCATCAACACATCACCCTTTGGGGGACAGATCCAAATTATAGCACCATGCTGGGTGATGGGTGCATTGTCTTTTGAATGCTTCAATCTAGAAGTGACCCACAGTTAACAGCTTTGTCATCAAGACTGTGTCCTTCATCCTGGCTAATTGCCAGAGGTCAGGAAAGTGTGATTCTCTGTACATCCGGAAAGGAAAGACACGTGAATGTTTCAGTAAGCATTTTGACTACCTGAATTATTAAAAATGAGCATCCCAGAACACTGAGATGAACAGGGAATTCTAACCCTGCATTCTTCAAAGAATTAACTAGTCCTCAAAAACCAGAGCCAAGTGGCACCTTAAAATAAAGAAAAATCTTTCCCTAATTTGAAGTAATATGAATTCACTACCTGAATTATTAAAAATAAGAATGAATTAAAATATATTTGAAACATAGTAATTGGAGAGAAAGCATAAATCCACACGAGCAGTATTGATAAATGACTTATGCGAGCACCCACTATACAGGCTTTGTGTCTCGGACAGAGTCTGTTGTTTACAA
Source organism: Dasyprocta punctata (assembly GCA_004363535.1). Taxonomy (NCBI): domain Eukaryota; kingdom Metazoa; phylum Chordata; class Mammalia; order Rodentia; family Dasyproctidae; genus Dasyprocta; species Dasyprocta punctata. Next base: position 30,997 of record RJWM01017520.1, on the reverse strand, counting down.
ATCTGTGAAGCTGTCTTCCTCCTCCTCAAAACAATTGTGTCAGGTTAACTTGGATGTCGTGGTGGAGCTTGGACACGGGATTGACCTCCTACATTTCTAGGCCCAAACTGCATCACGTAAAGAAAGGGGTTCTGGTTTAGCTATTGCGAAGGAGTGGTGGGTAGGTTACACTTTGTGTCCTCTTCCAAGCAATCGGTAGTGGATGGCTTGGAAGTAACTCTACAGCTGTGTGAGAAGGATGCTTCCAGAGCCTTTGGGCTGAATGGGGAGGTACACAGGGATTCATTGATTCAACAAACTTTTACAAGCACTGACTATGGAGTGGGCACAGTACAAACTGCTGGTGCCTCCAGCCCATGTGGCATTCCTGGTGTCACAAGAGTGTGGCAGCATCTGCTGTGTGGTGTATGCACAGATGTGCAGGTGTGTGCGCGGGTGTCAGGTGTAGGCTATGCAGGCATATGGTTTTCTTCACCCTTCTCTCCCTGAGCTGCTGCACCCCACAGTGGCCAGTTAGTGCCAGACCTACGCGGTGCCACTCGTGTGCGCTCCAGGGGAAGCAAATGGACTCTGAAGCATTTTCCTCATGTTGAGATGGATCCCGCAGCACTAACCCTATGCGCCTCCCCTGTGACTGTGCTTTGGAGGAGACTGAGGGTGCAGTGAGGGCCACTTCCGTTTACATTTCTCTCTCCCTCACGCATTCCTTTGGTGTCCACGGCAAACTCTGCTCTCTCTTAATTGCTAGCTCCCAGCTCCCTTCCCCTTCCCCAGAATTTTCTGTTTTTCTTGAAAATCTTCTTGTAGCAAATTAGGATGATACCAGTTTCTTGCCTCTGTTCTTCTAAGTATGATTAAAATGTTTCAACCCACCCAGGACAGGAGCGAAAGGAACGCCACCTGCCTTCTGTGTTCTGTGCAGTGACACAAGGCAAGCGCCATCTCCAAGGGGCCCATCTCGGGCCTGGGCTCAGGGGGGCTTCTGCGCGGCAGAATCTGTGCTGCGAATCCCGAGGGCAGTGGCGAACACGGCAGCACTACATGGAGCGCTCGTCACCTCTTCGTGCCCCTCTGGGTGTCAGATGCCATCATTCCAGAGCTCAGAGCTCGCTGGAAAGTGTCTCACGGTCTGCAGTGGGTGGCAAATCAAGGACTGTGGCAGCTTCGAGTGTGAACAGGGCTGGATAATGATGTGGGGCTATTGTCAATGTTAAAAAGAAAGAAGAAAAATGAATTTATCCCTAAAGGAAAACGAGGAATATATTTTTACACTTCTTTCTTCTTCCTATTTGTCTCTGTGTCTGTATAATAAATATGCTAAGTCTAGGAATCGGATGTACAAAACAGTGTCTCTATGGGGACCCAGTGAATGTCTAGTATTTATAATTATAATAATAAATACAATCAGATTTGGCACTAGACATTACACATCATGCCTATCTGCTAAAAGACATTTCAGGCCCATTATGAGAAACTGTGAAGCCGACTGTTCCATTGGTTTGAGGATCCTTTTGTTCTCAAAGTATTCATTATCTGAGTCTCCAGTTGCATATGGAAGGAAAAGTCATTTTAACAAGAAAAGTCAGCAATAATGCAAACACTTATAAAATTCAGTCTCTACTCAAACATCCCTTCCTGCTTCACACTGCCTACCCTTACGCACGGGGCCAATGTTTTTAAAACTTGAGTTCTCAGTCTCTCACTTAGCTAATTTTTAGAGGACAGGAAACATTTGAAAACTTTAAGGCAAAATAAAGTGTAAATGGATTGCAAAATGTTATGGTTTGGATCAAAAAGGTGTCATGGATTATGGCTTGGATCAAAAACGTGGGGCTCTTGGGAGGTGATTAAATCATAGGGACACTACACTTTCAATGGATTAACCCATTGATTAGTTCATAGCTGAAGAGACTGTAAGAAGGTGGGGCAGAGTTTGAAAAGGTAGGGTATGCCTTTTGAAGATGCGTCTCTGGTTCTCTTTCTATGCTCTCTGCTTCTGGACACCAAGAGGTGAGCAGATTTCCTCTGCCAGGGCTCTCCCTCCACCATGATGTTTCTGCCTTGAAGACAGCTGACCATGGACTGGAACCTCTGAAACCATAAGCAAAAATAAACCTCTCTGCTTTTAAATTGCAGGTGTTAGGTATATTATCCTAGCAACAGAATGCTGACGAATACACAAAATAAAACCATGAATGCTATAGAAGACCCAGATTTTCATAAAATTGCTTGTAGTGATTGGATAATGGCTCATTTATTGCCAAAGACTTTGATAACTGGCAGATCTTGATTAGTTAAAAATCAAAGAAGAGAAAGAAAAGGATGATGATTCCACAGGTAGAATTTGCATTCTAAGAATGCTAAGGTAACAGGTGAGTATTTAAAAAACAGGTGAGTATTTAGAATCTTACTTCATGTAGAAAATGACAGGAAAGATGTCTGAGTTCATAGGAGCTTTAGAAATCTTTACTCCAGCCATCTCACTTTGGAGATGAGGACCCAGAGGGGACAGAAATGCTGTGTGAGCTCACACTGTTCTTGCCAGTTCTTGTGGTCACTTATGGTTGTGGTTGACTCCTGTCTTCTCATTCCAGTCTCCCCTAGCAGTGAATTCAGGTGGCTCGGCTTTTGAAGAATCCTGGGTATCTGACCACATCTCACCTCTGCCTTTCCAGCTGTTCTCTTCACTCTCTTCCTCTCCCTCTACTTTCTGTCCTCCACCTGGGGTCACTGAGAGCCTTCACAAAGGTCTGACCCCATTCCCCCCTGCTCACACTTCTCATGGTTTCTCCTGTACCCCAAGTAGCACCCCAAGTCCCCATTGAAGTTTGAAGGCCGAGGCAAGGCTCCTCCTGCCTGGCTCTTTGATGTCATCCTCAAGACCTCACCTGGGTCCAGCCTGGGCCTCTGTGCTGTCCCTTTCCTGCCCTCAGTCTTCGCCCTCTGTGTCCTCCTCCCTCTGCGGGAAGGTGCTTCCCCCAGGAACCTCACCTTCTTTGGTTCTTGTCATAGGGCCCCAAGCACCTATCTTGTCGCTCTTTTTTACTGAACTTTTCTGCATATGAAAGATGTGTGTGTGTGTGTGTGTGTGTGTGTGTGTGTCTGTTAATCTGCCTCCTCCATATTCTTCAGACATCTGTATCTTTTTTGTTTGTAGCCTCTGTTCAAACACTGCCACAGTGACTCCAAACTAATTCTTGAATCAACGGAAGAAATAAGTAACATGAGTACAGAAATGAATAAATAATAGAACCTGTGTTGAAATATCCTGCAAGAATTTGTTTTAAAAATCAGAATGATTGCCAGGTGGACCAATCCTTGGCCAGGGTTCCTGGAATCTCCACCAGCAGCGCCTGCGCAATGTGAACCCTAACTGCCCCCTATACCAAGACTCACTTAGGGTACCAGAGCCCATCACAGGAGCCCTGCTTCTCAGACCCTTGGTGATCCGAGGGGTAAAGTGACTCATGGGAACCACAGGGGCCCAGGATTCCAAGGATGCTGGGAGTCCACCTCTCCCAGAGCCTTCAGACAGGGGAGATACAGCTTGCATGGATGGGGGACAACTTCACTTTTTCTTTTAGATTTAGAGTTTAGCGATTATCTTTTGGTAAGTGTTTACTGGTGTGATTTCTGGACTTTTGGCCCCTTTATCCGGATTTATGGCCTGAAGGGAAGAGGGAAATTCCACCTACAGTCATGCTGGTAGTGGGAAAAGAGGTTGCAGTCCCTGGTCAAACCCAGCTGTCTTGGATTTTTGGTGCCAGTGCATGGCAGTGTGGGGATTTATACAGTGCAGGGTGTGCACTTGCTCTATACTGGAGACCTGGGCAGAGGGGAGATGCTTGAGGTAGGTATGCATGTGCTGTCTGTGGACATTTGTTTTGAAACTTTGGGATGCACTGAAGGAATAAAGATTTTAAAAAATTCTTATCAGCTAGTATGGGAGTAGAGGGACTTGACTTGCCTTGAAGGGAGTCAGCCCAAAGTGGGAGCAGTGATCACAGCTGAAGAAAGCCAGGCCATGCCCCAGGAGAGCTGATCGTGTACCCCAAGAGAGGCTGGGCAGGATGGTCCCAGAGCAGGGTGCAACAGCAACCCGAGGAGCAGGCTGTCTCTCTTCTCAGGGGAGCACTGATGTTGGGGTACAGAAGATTCCTCCAGGTTGATTTTTGCTTCTGTTTGCTTCCTTTAGTTTCAGAGCCAGCAAGACTTAACTTATTTGGTGGCAGCTGGTTGGGAAACTGGTGTCTAACAGGAGATGTTTGGGGTAGAGAGATTCTGTCCTGGCCCTGTTGGTGATGTGGAGCTGAAATCCATCTCCTGCGCTCTGCTTTGCCCTCTAAACACTTGCTTATTCTATTGTGCAGGGCAGAATTGTGGTGCCGCAGAATGCAAGTGAGCCTGGCCCCTTCCTCAAACCTCATCCTGATGGAAAGCTGGGGAGCCCACCGGCAGCCATCACAAGCAGCTTCCTTGCTGGCGACGTGAGTATGGGGTAATAATGTCCAATTTTGCACACTTCAGATCCATTAGTAGCAATTACCTTTCCCGAGGTGTTTGGAGTTAGTTTTAACATAGCATTCTTACAGTTGGTAGATAATGACAGTAATAATGTACACAACATTTTCAAGTCATGGTTTTTAGCTGCAATAACACCATTAGTAGGTCTATTTAACAGATGTATTTCATGCTAAAAGTTAAGGTGCTCCTGATTCTTTTCCCTTCCCCCACACAAACCCTTAACTGCTCTTTCAGTCAGTGGGGATTTTTACTCCAAAGTTTCAGGAGTAGTTTTTCTATTCTGAGTCTTCCTATTGAACCAGGACTATATGTAGTTAAGTGGTTGGATTTAGAATTATTAATTGTTTAGTGGTTGTTTTTTTAGAGGTTCCTTTCATTATGTGCAAGCTGACCCAGCAATTCAAAAATCACAGAAGTAGAAATAATGTGTATTTTCCAAGACTCTTTCGGGGTGTCTCTGATAGACTGCTGGGCTTACTGATGCCTTCAGGACGGAGAGATGGGCCAGGGGCAGAAGGCTCCAGAAAGGCATGCCAGTCCCTTCAGGTCACTTGGTTGAGTTGTCTCTGGGTGTTTAATTCTCTTTGTGATATTTACTCTTCCTCTCTCTCTCTTTTTTCTTCTTGAGCCATCTCTGACCACCCTGGGGGCCAGTGAGGCATCCTCAAGCCCACCACTGTCTTTGGACACTTCCATATATCCACCCACCTCCCCCTTGCCTGTTCTTGTGCTGTTCAGGGCACAACTGTGATGTGCTGTGTCCCTTCTGCAGTGTGTCATCACACTTCTCAATCCCTATGGAAGATCCTAACCAAATACTACCCAGGCAACTTCAAATAATAGAAATTACCTGGAACGTAAGTACATAAAAATTGTACCTGTTAATGGAATAATATGATGCTTTGATACATGTATATTGTGTGATGTTTATATCAGGTGAATGTATCTGCCTCATCTGTCATTTCTTTATGATGAAAACTTTCACATAGCTTTTTGAAATGTGTGTCATATTGTCGTTGTTGCCGTACTTAGCATCTAAAATGCCTCTGAAAGATCATGTGCTAAAGGCATGGTCCCCAGCTTGTGATACTATTTAGAAGTGGAACCTTTAAGAGGAGGTGCCTAGTGGGAGGAAGTTAGGTCATTGGAGGTGTAGCCTTGAAGGGAATATTGGGCCACTGGCCTCTTCCCTTCTCTCTCTGCTTCCTGACCACCATGATGTGCTCCTCACAGTGATTTTATGCCTCTCCTTTGGGCCAGAGCAACAGAGCCAGTCAAGCATGGACTAAAACCTTTGAAAACAAAAAAATCTTTCTCTCTTTTTTTTAATTTTAAAGATAATAAAGCCCAACAAAACAAAACAGAATAAATTGAATCAAAACAAAGTAGTGAAATTGGTACAGAACTTCAAAGTAGGATAATAGGAAAACAACAATAGTTACCATAGTGTATCTTGTTATCTTCAGAATAGTAGTCCATTCCATCAGTCATAGCAAAATCAAACCAAACTAAAACAGAATAAAACCAATCAAAACAGAATATTGAATAAAGCAAGACAATTAATCGGAACAAAACAAAACAGTGAGAACAATATTGAATTTCAAAAACAAGAAAAGAAAATCCCCCATAGTTACTCTATTGCATCCTGTCATCTTTCCTATAGATTCTCAGACTGCTGGCCCCAGGCCTGCAAAGTCAAACAAACAATATAAATATTCAGTTGCTTTTTGTACCTCAGTTGCTATCAACTCAGCCTGTTCTCCGAACCAGCTGATTGCTTGCAGGGGAGTGGGGGGTGGGTTGGTGATTCTCAGCCTGTGCGCTGCTAGGTTCATGGGAGGTGCTATCTGACTTTTCTCTTCCTGGTCCCCACATGCTCTGCGAGGCTTACCAGAAAGGCTGGCTAGTTGGCTTCTTGGTCAGCTCCTCCCAGTCCCAGCATGGCTGATTCCCAGGAGGCACTGTCTGACTTTTCTCTTTCTGGGCCCCGCATGGTCTCTCTTTCTCCTTTTGAAGTCAGTTATCTCAGGTATTTTGTTACAGAGATGGACAGCTAACAGTTATCTATAGTCACGTTCCTGTACAATAAGATACAATGACTTGCTCCTAACTTAGCATCTATTGATCATCCTTTCTCCATTTCCCCCCTTCCCTCTAGTACAGTGCTTGGTGAACTTTTTAGAGCTTTCAGTGATAACGAACCACCGGCTGCAGTGTGTGTGCTGTGGGCTTGCCACCACTGTTCTAGGGAGTTAAAAGCCTGAGAAATCTTGCTATGTAGACATTGACTAGGTCAAATTTATTTTTCTGACTATCTTTTTTTGACCACAGGAACTTTTCTTTCTTTCTTTTACACCAGGTTTCTTCCATTAACAGGGAAGAACATAGACCCACTGAATGCCGTTCCTATCCTATGAATTGTGCCAAATGAGGTAAGCAGAATAATATGACATTCAGTTAATTTCTGTTTTGTACAGCATGAAATGGGTGCTGCAGAATACGAGGGATTTTTCAAAGCCATGATTCTGAGTGATGCTCACATTCAGTGGAGAGGTGGGTGGAATGGCCGTGGGCCCTGCTCTCAGGCCCCTGCTGGCCCCGGGCTGGTGTGGCTCCTCTTTTGAAACGGGACAAGCATATATCTTACAAATGCGCAGTGTGTAATTACTCTTTGAGTCCAGCAATTCAGCTGGGAGCCTCGGTGCCGCCTGCAAGCCCTCATGCTATTCTGCGCTTTCAGTCACAAGGATTCTAAGTGATGCGATAAAATGTTCAGCTGCCCGAGCGAGGCTGGATTGGGTGCTTATTTTTAAAGAAGCAAAATGATGATAATTTTCCGACCACAACAAAAGTCTTCATGTTGACCCTTTTCACCCATGTGCAGGCTTTCTGTGTCTTTTCTGGCAATGGTTCAACCCCAGATGGGATTTTTAGCAAGTGAGTAAAGGCCATTGCCATTCCCTCTGCCCACTGGTGTGACCGGGCAGGGCAGATCCATTTCAGTACTAGCTGGAGCAAAATCTACTTGGGCAGGTCGGCTGCCTGGTAAAGATGTCACACATTTTATCATGAAGCTAAATGAGGATGGTCTTTGAATGATGGTGTGTCTTGGTCCATTGAAGCTGACTTCCTGATTATGGAAAGATACTTTAGAGGGCTATCTAATGAAGAGTACTATTTGTTTCCTAAGGTACACAACTTGGAATTCATTTGAATAGTAAATATTCCAGGTATATTTCAGATCAGTATCAGTCTGTACATATAGCGTGTGGTTAAGAACATGGTCTGAGTCAGGCTACCTGTGTTCAAATGCTGTTGACTCCACTCCCTGCCATTCCTGTGGGCTGGGGAGGATGACTTGGTCCTTGAGCCTCGGCCTTCCTGGCTGGAAATAATAACACCTACCCCAAGTGGTTCTTGTGAGAACTCAGTGAGATAATATACTTAAAGTTCTGTTCTTGGTGTGTAAGTGGTTAGATTAAGGCCAAGTCTGTGTACAGACAATGCATGCAAAAGCTTAGATCTTCACTCAACAGGTGTTGCTGCTAACACTGCCTGCTGCCACCTAGCCGTATTTTTTATTCATTGAGAGGTAATTATTGAATGTCTGTTTTGAGCCAGGCACTACTGAAATTGCTGCGATATAAGGAGAGCAAAGAAGTTGCTATCTTTGTGAAACTCCTGTTTTAAGGAGAAGCAGACAGTGAAAAAGTTGATGAACAAGTAGTGTATTAGGGGCTGAGAATGGCTATGGAGAAAAGCAAAGTAGGGTAAATTAGATCAGGCATTCAGAGAGAGAGAGAGAGAGAGAGAGAGAGAGAGAATGTGTTGGAAGAAGGGTTTGTGGGTTGCTTCTACAGAATGATTAGGATAGGCTGCCTAATAATGTGGTAATGGAATGGAGATAGATTGGAGGACATTGCAGATGCCCCAGCAGTGGGGGGGTGGAGAACACTGACTCCTGGTACCCTAAGGTATTTTCTTGCTTTTCCTCCTCAGATAGTACTTAGGAACTGTGTGGCACATCTTAGGGGGGCTCTCTGTCCAAAGTAGCATCTCCAAGCCTTAGTTTGCTGCAACTGCCCAAGATTTTAGAATCTATATTTCCTGGTTGCTATTGTAGTGCAAATATCCAATTTCCATGCAAGTCCTGTACATGGGGCAATGACCTTGCAGAGATAATACACCATGTTCAGCGGTTGTTAAATGATTGACATGCAGTCCATCTGACTTAATGTTATGAGTGCTCTCTTTGCTTCTAGAACAGTCTGCCTGTGTGCTGGAATAGGAGGGAAGGCTTTGAGTCCAGGACTGGGAGTTTGGGAGAAGGAGATGGGTTCAATTCCGGTCTTCCAGGGAGCCCTGTGAGGCAGGTAAGAGTACCTGAGCTCACCTGGTTGAAGAAGGCGAAAGAGCAGAGGGCTTCCGTCTTGCACACACCTCCAGCCTTGGTTACCTAAGGGAATCCACTTACGACTCTATTACCCAGTAAATTAGGAGAGCGATTCAGTCAGGTATATTTATCATGAAGAGAACTAAAGATAATTAATACACTGCATTGAATGCAAATTGCACCCACAGCACTTATCTCATTTTCAATTAGCACAAATGTTACAGCACCGCGGGCTTGTTATGGTTTTACCATGGGCTGGGTAATTAATTTCCGTGAGCCACATATCAGGCACCTGGTAATGCCGTTTATTAATAAATGTCACCCCAGGTATCGGTTTGTTAGAGGACGTAAATAAATGCAATGTGCACTTGTCTGCCCTGTGCAAATCTATTTTTACACCTCGCTGACTCTTTTCTCTTGTTTGTTTATTGACTGGAGCAACCACTGAGATTACAATTGCAAACAAAGGACAATCCCCACCCAGAAGGTGGGCTCCAAGGGGATTCCTTTTTGTCCCCTCAGGGATGGTCACATGTATGAGTGAAGTGGCTTCAGAAACAGGCACACCTCTTGGGAAGTCTGGCCTACCTGACTGTAGAGTCATGGGGTACATTTCTCCATCTGTGAGTCTTTGGGGAGCAAGGGGTTGCGCACCCGGATATTGGTGACCTTGACCCCCCTCTCCTCCTCAGTGCCTCTTTCCTACTCTGATTCCCATTCACACTCTTGCTGTCAATCCAAGCACTTGGGTCTAACAGCAGCTGGGTTGGGCCCAGAGGCTTTGACAGGGTGCGCTTTGAGTGGAAGCATCATACTTTTGTGAGTTTCTCCACATTCCCGGACATGTGTCCCCTCTCTCTCTCCATAGTAGCAGGTGGGACTGGATTAAAAATAAATTTCTGGCTGCTTCCTTTTCAGAACCTTGCAGAGGGTGATGGGGTCAAAGCTTCTAGCAAAGCTATTGTGGGGGGCATCAGTTTTGTCTGGTAAATGGTGTCTTCTTGCCCTCAACAAGCTGGGAACTTAAAGAGAAATTAGAAGTTTCCACCCTATGAGGTGTGATTGAAATATAGGGTGTAAAAAGAAGAAATGACAGCAAAAGACCCTTTATGGTTAATTCCCTCAAAACCCTCCCCCTTGCTCCAAATACATGAATCCCATCATTCTTGGCTATTTTCCGATGCAGTTCTAGAAGTCATCTTCCATGTCTTTATGAAGTATGATCAAAAATAAAGTGAATGCGTCTGCCTGGTGTCAGTCAAGGGAAAGGCAGGCTTGTGAAAGCATTACGCTGTGTCCTCCTCCACCGTCTCAGGTCTAGCACCACGTGACTTCTAGCTCTTCCTCAAAGTCAAAATAACCATGAAAGGTGGACGTTTTGAGTTGATTCAGGACATCGAGGCAGCCACAGCAGTGCAACTACAGACACTCAGGAAAGAAGACTTTCAGAACTGCTTCGGAGAGTGACAAGAACGAGGAAAAATGTGTTCAAAGTGAGTGTGAGTATTTTGAGGGAGATCAATGGCAATGTGTCTTTTACTAAAATAATTTTTTAAAAAAGAACTTTAAACACACCGTAACTTTTGATCGTGCCTCGTAAGGTTTGAATCTTGTAAACCCTTGAAGACGTCCTTTGAGGATCAGATGTGATGATGTCCTCAAAGTCTTGTGTGCTCATAGGTGAGGATTTTTGCAGGTGGGTGGATCTAGGGTGTACTAATGTGGATTAGGAGTGTGTGAATATGGATTAAGGGTATGATAACTAAATAGGTCCTGTGATTGATTTACCATAGTTCTTCACATGACTAATGGGATGGACCGTCATGGTAAGGCCTTGTAACCTGGATGGGGTAAAGGGAGCAGCCGGCTGGCTGTGGCTACTTGCTTCTCACTGCCTTCTGCCTACCCTGCTGTGGACTGTTTCTCCTGTGTGATGCCACCAGCCTTGGAACAAGCAGCCTAGGGACTGAATCCTCTACAGAATGTGAGCTGAAATAAACTTCTCTGACTCCACCTGGTGAGTGTCAAGTATTTGTCTCAGCAATGAGCAAAGTAACTAAGACACTGAGTTCATGGATGTAATGCACTTCCCACTGTGCTTGCTACTTAGTGCCCTATTAGCTTCCGTGAGCATAACTGATGTGGCTAATCAAGATCTCATGGGAGACAGGAGTAACTTCAGTGCTAACCCTATGAGGAAAGGCTAGCAGACAGTGATCACCCATTTTGCCGATATTTGTTAAGGACCTACTATGTGCTAGACAGAAAAAAATCAGGCAAAATCCTGGTGCTACTGAAGAGAACATTCTGTTGGAGATAGGAAATAAAAAAGGAGATAAGTACAATGCAGAACATATCAGACGAATGGTGTACCATAGAGATGTCAGGTGGGGATCGGAAAAGAGTTTCGGTTTTGTGTTTATTTATTTTACAGGACTGAAGATTGAACCCACAGCTTTCACACGGAACTGTACCCCCAGTCCTTTTGAATTTCTTTAAAATTAGAGACAAAGTTTCACCAGTTTGCTAAGTTTTGCAGGCTGGCTTTGAACTTGTGCTCTTCTCGCCTCAGGCTCCTAGAGTGCTGGGATTACAGCTGTATGTCCCCCTACCTGGCCATTGATTCAGTCTTAAATAGGATGCTCAAGGCAACTCGTGCCAAGGAGCTGCCATCCGAGCACAGCTGTTGGCTGCCTGGGGAAGGGAACCTTCCAGATAGAAGACAAAAACAAGTGCAAAGACCCTGAGGCAGGAGGATGCCCAGAGCTGCAAGGGGACCATAAGGCTATAATGGACCGAGTGGGACCATGGCAGGAGAAGAAGCTACAGCAGTTGTGATAACTGGCACAGGAGGATCTTGTGGGTGATTTCAAGAACTTTGTAGTTTATAGTGTATCCAAGTATAGGGTGCTATAGAAAGACTCTGGGATGAGAAGGGGCTGATCTGACTTAGATTTTTAAAGGATTGCTCCTATCCTTGTTTTAGAAATTGACTGTAGAAGACAAGGGCAGAAGCAGGGAGACTGGTGGGGAGGGTGTATTAGTTTCTTACTATCACTATAACAAATTACCCATGCTCAGTGGCTTAAAAACAGACCCAGTGCATTATTTTATAGTCCCAGTAGGCAGAGCCCTACAATCCAGGCATCAGCAGGGCTGTGTTTCTGCAGGAGGTAAAGAATCTATTTCTTTCTTTTTTTTTTTTTTTTTTTTTTTTTTTTTTGCGGCACCAGGGATTGAACTCACAACCTCGTGCCTGCCAGACAGGCGCGTAAGCCATTGATCCAAACTCCCAGCCCTGGTTTTTTGAGGCAGGGTCGCACTGTGTAGCTCAGGCCGGCCTTGCGCTCGCGTTGTAGCCAAAGCCGGCCTCGAACTCACAACGCTCCTCCTACCTCAGCCTCCTGAGTGCTGAGATTAAAGGCGTGCGCCACCACGCCCGGTTAAGGATCTATTTCTTTTTTCTAACTCCAGGACTCCCTGATTTCCTCCTGCATACTCCTCCCTTCATCTTCAAATCATCAGCACATCCTCCTCAAATCTCATGCCCCTGCTTCTCTGGCTCTGAGCCCTCTTTTCCACACAAGGACCCTATTGACCTCAGCTAGTGGACAACCCTAGACCTTGCTTCGGTGACAGTGGAAAGTAAAACCGAGGCATCCACCATGGTCGGTCTGTGAGGCTCTGCTTTTCTTGGAAACTGAGGTGATTACACTTTTGGAGACTTATAGGCTTTGCTTGAGATGGTCTGGATGTGGACACTGTAAAAGCTGGTAGTGGGATGTCTCTGCAGATCCTGAAAATCTCGTTAGTTACTCTGGGTGTCCTCAGTCTTGGAGGGGGTGAGATGGACGAGGTGAATTTAGGGCTCATCAGGCTTGTGATTCAGGCACTGCCAGATTTGCACCCAAAATTTTAAGGGAATGAAGGAGAATATAAAATGAAGGCAGAGAGGCCAAGCTTTATCCTGTTTTAAATTACCCACTGGTCATCTGCAGGTTCTACCTCTAGGTCCTTAACTGTCTCAGAAGAAAGCATAAACAATGTTTTTTTTTTGTTTGTTTGTTTGTTTTGTGGCACCGGGGATTGAACTCACAACCTCGTGCCTGCCAGACTGGCGCTTAAGCCACTGAGCCAAACTCCCAGCCCTAGTTTTTAGAGACAGGGTAGTACTATGTAGCTCAGGCCGGCCTTGCACTCATGTAGCCCAAGCCGGCCTGGAACTCACAACACTCCTCCTACCTCAGCCTCCCGAGTGCTGGGACTAAAGGTGTGCGCCACCATGCCTGGCATAAACAATCCTTTTATTTATTTTTATTTTTATTTTTATTTTATTATTAGTAATAATAATGATCAGAGTAAAGCAAAACAGAGAGAACCATATTGGGCCTTGAAGACAAGACAGAAGAGAATCCCCCATACTTGCTACATTGCCTACTGTCACCTTCCAAAGAGATGCTCAGGTTGCTGACTGGAGGCCTGCAAAATCTACAAAACAATACTAGCAAATAGTTGCTATCAGTTTAGCCAGACCTCCAAAATAGCAGGTTGCGAACGGCGGGGTGGGGTGGGGGGGAGTTTGTCCCTGATTCCAAGCCTGCGTGCCAGTGCCGCTGGGCCCTGGCGGGCTGGGCCCCGCAAGGGGGCATTCTCGTTCTCCTCCAGGGTCCTGAGGTCAGGCCCCCGGAGGGCAGCTTAGATGTGTCCTGGTCGGTGCCTGCGCCGCTCGGGCCTGGCAAACGATCCTTTTAATGAGTAACAGAAAGGAGTTTGTCCTGCATCCCTGTGGTGCTCTCTGTGTCACTGTAACAATACTGGGTCGCCCATATAATCTAGGATGATTTGCCTATTTCAAGAACCTTAGTTACTTCTACAAATTTCCTTGCACCATACGGGGTGACACACTCACTGGTTTGGGGGACTAGGTTGTGCCCATCTTTGGAAGGCCACTGTCCAGTGTACAAAGGACGCTGCGGGCAGGGGCGAGAAGTGTTTGGATCCTGCTGATGTATCCAGTGTCCTCCTATCTTGAATGGATTTTTCATGGAAGCTTCCAGAATCCTCTGGCGAGTGGCACAGGCATTCTCCTTTTTGCTGTCATTTCAACTGCATGAGGGTCTAGTTCTCATGCCAACGTGGTGCACAAACTAAAGAATCACAGAGCTGGAGTGGGGAGGATCACAGAAGCTACCAAGTCGTCGTTGTCCCTTTATAAATACCTGTGTTTTCCTGGGCCTACTGAAGACTGGTTGGTCTTAACATTTTTTTTTTCTTTTAAAGAGCAGTTTTGGGTTCACAGCATTAAGAGGGAGGTACAGAGATTTCCCATATACTCTCCTCCCACCCCATACCCAGGCTTTTCTAGGATCACCCTCCCCCCGGCCCACCGCAGTGGCACACTGTAAAATTATGAACCTATGCTGGTACAGTTTGCCCCCGTGTCTGCTCTTGGTGGTGTGCTGTCTACACAGTTGGGCGAATGTATAGTGACTTCTCTCCACTCTGATAGTATCACAGAATATTTCCACTCCCTTAGAAATCTGTGGGGCAGTTCTATCGCCTGGATCCATTAAATTCTTTTGTCCCTTCATTCAGCATTCACTGGGCATGTCAAGTGCACTGCTGTCTTCTATATAAAAGTAGAAACAGAAGATGGAAGTCATGGTCTTGGGAGTGGTGTGTGGCTCAGGGGTAGGATGCTTCCCTAGCATGCCTGAGGTCCTGAGTATGATTCCCAGCTCCAGAAAGAAAACCTAGTCCTTCTCCCTGTGAGTCTATAATATATTTGAAAAGAATCAGAAGACAATTACAGGGCTAAAAGCAAAGTGAGATAAAGAGCAAATGTAAGATTTCTGCATCAGTGCCAAAGGGATGGGAAATGTGGGGAAGCTTCTTGGAGGAACTAATGGACATGGGTTTTTATTTTTTAATTGGGGCTGAAGGGTCACTGGCTTCTTGTTTTGCTAAGAATGGACATTAGAGAAATTCTTTCCATCTCTATTGGCATTGTTTCATTCTTGGTAGGACATGTAAGTGGCCGAGACAGGAAAAGGAGCAGATCTAGAAGGAAGGGGAGGCCCTGATCTTAGGTCTCTAGGTGCCAGAGCTGTGAGAAAATGAACATCTGTGTTGAAGCCACCCAGGCTGTGGCACTTTGTCGTGATGACCCTAGCAAAGTGGGCTAGACACCAGGAAGCCCAGGATAATGCCTGATGGCCTTAAAATATATATAAAAATGTGTGTGTATATATATTTATGTGTATATATATATATCTTAACCAACTCAATGCATGATGGGGGATGGAATCTAAGATGGATTTTTCTAAGATCATGGATTTCCAGAAGGCTGTGTCCTACCTGTACCTTTTGTCACCACGGCTCTGTCCCTGTTCCTCTAATGGTGCCACCCTTGGGTCAGGCAGGGCTGGGATGAGCTGGGCACCCACAACAGACATCCTGCCTGGGTGAATGGTAGGTGCACCACGTGGAGAGTTCTCTCTTGGACCGGGCTCAGTGGACACATGTCCACTTGGGAGCAGAAAGGCGAGAACAGGCTGGGGCCCCCAGGGTGGGTGCTGTTTACACCCCCATTTTCTTCCTCCTGGCCTCATTACCCCTCTCCGAGGACCTGGGTCTCACCCAGGCCAGCCCTGCCCCTTTCTGCACCCAGTAAGCATCCTCGGCCTGCTCGCTCATGAATATGGATCTCCGGCGTCCCTCACTGTAGGGATGGATGTTGGGGGCAGAGCTGTTGATTACATTTCCAGCCAATCATTGCCCATTAGCAGGGAAGAGCAGTGGGCATTATGCCTCTTCAGTGAGGGGCCATTTGCATTTGGTTGGGCCCTGCTTTCTTTCCGAGCATGCATGGACTCTCAGCACTCAATTACTCCTGCATCCGGCTCTTCCTCTGTGGTGCTCTTTCCCTTTCTAAGTGTCTTGATTGAATTCGCCAAATAGCTTTGTGCTAACTACAGCTGCTCAGCATGTCCCTGGGTGGAGGGTGATAAGGACATCAGGGCTTGGGGTGGCTGTAACTGGCAGGAAACAGATACCTTGCCTTTTCCTTTTCTGCTCACACCTTCCCTGTGGATCCCATCTTGCACCCCAAGAAAGAATCCTCAGTAGTTTGATGGGAATGGCCCCAACAGAACGTGGGGGGCCTGCTCCTACATTTCTAGTCTTTTCAGGAAGTCCTTCCTTCCTTCCTTCCTTCCTTCCTTCCTTCCTTCCTTCCTTCTTTCCTTCTTTCCTTCCTTCCGAGCTCTTTGTCTGGTGCCTTTGGCCCTGGGGATGCTGACTTTCTGATGCTTTGGAGGGGGCGGGGTTTCTGGGGTCTGGTGGGTCCCTTACCCCTTCTGCTTCTGGAAGGAGGGTCTAAGTGGGTCTAAGGAGCCCCTCGGGAGGCAGCTTGCCCTTCTTGCCCAGATTTCCAGCAGAGCCATGGTGCCATATGGGAGCTTTGGAGGCCTGGCCGGGGACACAGGCGTGAGTACCCTGTCCATAAACCCTCAGCATCAATAGCGCATGTGAGGACAACTGGGAATGACAGAGGGGCCCCTTTTCTCACAGATTCATGTTGTTTTTAACCCCCGTCTGCTGCTCACGTTCCCCTGGAAAGCCCCTCTGCAGAGTCACAAAGGTTTGTTTGCTCTTGTTAGGGCTGGAGCCCGGCTGCCCTGTGCCCTCCGCCTCGAAGCCTTAGCGCCTGGCCCAGGGCTGCTGTCTGGTTTCCTGTTCTGCTTTTGTTTTGCCTCTTTAAGGAGCTGCGAGTGCGCACCTGAGGAGAGGAGCAGCGAGGGCGGGGGAGAGGGGAGCGGAGTGGGCACCGAATGAGCCGAGTGTAAGAAAGGAAGGTTACCTGTGTGTTTGTCAACAAGATGAAATAAATAAGAGAAAAAAAAAAGAGAGAGAGACAGAAAAGAGGGGGGGAAAAAGGACAGCAGGCAAAGGCAATCAAATATGTATTTAATTAAAGCAAACATAAAAATAAAAGTTACATGTTGAATCAATAAACAGCACTTTTTTCTACATGCATTTTGAACAAGACAGATCAGAATCTTGCATGATGAAGACATAATGTGTCATAATAATTAGGAACACAGACAAAAGAACAGCTAATCAGCATGCAAATGTATGCAGCTCTGGTGATTCAGATGAGGCAGATTTCTACCTCTTTTTTGCTTGATTCATCTTCATTGCTAATCATCTGAAGGCTGCCAAATGTTCACTGACACTAATGTATTATAGGTCAAGAGAGGCAGGTCTTCACCTATTACCCCCCCAAACAATATGCTTCCCTTCCCTGCTTCCTCTTCAGGATTTCCAGCAATCACTGCCAGATGCAATCAGACTCCTTGAATAGGAGCAACTGAGGCTTGTTTGTGGCTCAGATTCATTAGAATCAGGAGGCTGAAGAAAGGAATAAATTACTTAATTGCACAAAAAAGTTGCAGCCAAAGTGATGGTGAGAGAAACTGATTGTGTAGCCACGCATTAGGCCACTCTTGGAATGGGGCGTCTTAGAATAGCTGGTAGTTTGGCCTCACAGATTCAGACAGATTTGGGTGTCCTCCAAAACAGATGGCTCCACATACCATCTATTCTTCTCTTTGTCAGGTTTTACCATTTATTTGATCTTGGTCCCTCTCTGATGCTGGTTGTATTAGTTGTAAAACAAATATGCATTCAGATCATATCCATTTAGTCTGGCCTCTCCCAACTTTTGTTCTTCCTTTTTTTTTTTTCTTTCTTTAATTTTTTTTTTCTTTTTCAGGAGATGATCAAGTTGAATTAAAGCCGTATTGTGCAACATTTGAATGCGCCTTCGCATGAGACGCAGCAGAGGGAAGATGGTACGGGAACTTCGGGCGGGGCTGCGAGCCCTGGGCCAGATGGAGGAGGAGGAGGAGGAGTTATTCAAAGGGGAAAAGAAGGAAAGATAAAGGTGCTCTAGTTTACAACCGCTGGAACACCTTTCTTGCCTCAGACTAACTCTTAATCTCTTGAAACACGCACACACACGCAGAGACGCAATTGTAACTGGCATTGCTCGTGTGGAACCAAAGAAGAGGAAACCCAAGCAGCCCGTCTCAATCTCACAAATGCTTCCCTCTTTCCGTCCAGCCCTGGGGCCTCTGAATCACGCATTCTGCTCAGGTTTTTGGTCATGCGCCTGGCTTGTGGGTGGTCTCAAGGTCTTGAAGAAGGAACTTCATTTTCTCTGGGGAGCCCCCCTGCACGGCTAGTAGTTGTGCCTGTGTGGGTTGGGAGTGGAGGGGGAGGGTCAGGAAGAGGTCAGTGCAGGACAAGAGGCCCCGGCTGCGAAGAAGTTAGGAAAGGAATTATTATGACAGGTTCAGATCTGGAGGGGGAAAGAGCTCTCGGACCTAAAGGGGACTGCTGTGGTTCTGTTGGCAAGTCACGGGCTGAGTGGATTTTCCAGTTAGTTCGCACATGTCCCCCCTCGAACTTGCCGTGTTCTTGTTGCACCCTCTGCCTGGAACCCCTGCTCCACAGCTTTCCAAGCCTCGTCACTCCCATCCCTCGGCTCTCAGCATCAGTCCCAAGTCCCCAGAGGAGTCAGCTTTGCTGGTCCCCTTCCACTCCATCGTCCCCTTCTTACCCCGTATTTACTGCCTGTAGAGCTCTTACCATTGTCTGTCACCTGTGCCCATAAACATCATCTATCTGTTCTTTCTCACATGTGCCCCAGCCACTGTCCCCGTTAGCAAGCTAGGTTCAAGAGGGCCGGGCAGAGGTGTTGTCCGTCTGTTTTAGCCCTTTATCCCCAGTGTCTAGACCTGCATCTGACCTTCAGTAGTTAAACAACAAATATTTCTTGTTTAAATAAGTTAGTTTCGAAGCTACTGCTGTCTAGAAGTCCAGTCACATTAATGATTAACTGTGGAAAATTGCCCAACTTCTTTTACAGCTCTGTGAAGCCTCAACAAAATATGCTGAAAGTCAACATTGATAACCGCTAGGTACAGAGCCATCCTGCCCTGGTCACCATTTTAAGTTTGCTGATCCTTGTGTGAGTCAGAGAGGTAGAGACTTTTTAGAAAGAACACACATTTCTTCCTCTCGAAGTCATTGTCTGTGTTGTGTCAACTTAGCGGGAGTGGGGAGTCCGCCATCTTTACAGTTCTCCCGCTGAGATGAGGGTGGCACCCCTGGGAGGTCTCAGCAGTGTGTGAAGCTGGGGGCGAGGGAAGGAGGTGGGGTAGAAGGGGACAGGAGAAAGGGAAGACATCCTAGTCAGGAAGGGTTAGATGGCACCTGTGTCTTGTGCTGCCTGTCGTCACCATTGAAGATCGGAGAATGGCTGAAATGGAGGGGAGAGGCCACGTCGGCCCCAACTAAACAAGTGGCCATGGATCAAACTGCTTATTTCAGGACTTAGATAATTGCAGAGGGCCACACAGATCAGTGTCCCTCCCTCTATTTGATCAAGCCCTTTCGAGCTACCGTAGAACCACAGACCAAGGTTCTGGCTGCCCCAAACCCCCTGTTCTGTTCCTGGGACCCCAGTGTGAGTGACTTGAATCTCTCTTCAGGAAACAGAAAAGTCCTTTCTGCTGACCAGCGTATCACTGGGACCACTGAAAGCAAAAGAAATTCCTCCTTTTCTGGAACTTACCAGGGCTATTTTAGAAATCAAGTTTGTCTTGAGCTTATTCTTTTCCCCTGATCTTTGAGGTGTTTTCTCCATGGCCTCCATCTCATCTCCAGCTTTGGGAGCCCCCTGGAGCTGCAGTGGGGGATGGCATGGGATAGGTCCCCGTGGGCAGCTTGGCTCTGGGCATTTTAATTCCATGGGGAGCTGGCAGGGGAAGGCCAAGCAGGCCCCAGACCACCTAATCCCGTCTCCTGAGGGCCCCACTCCATGCCAAGAACCCGACTTGGGGAGAAAGGCAGCCGTCTTGGGGAGCCTCTCATCTCTACGGGGAGCCGGCAGGCAGAATGGACTCCACCAGATAGAGGCTTCTGTAGCCAGTCCAGAGGCATCTGATTATTCAGTTGATGTTTTGTTTTTTCTTTTCTGGTCCAAATAAGCCTCCTATCCCTTCATCAGAACAAAGCTCAGCTTTCTCACTCCCGGCTGGCGGAGATGGCTGTCTTAGGCTCCTTGGTAAAAGCTCCATGGTTACCTTTCTTTCCCTTTTCCTTAGATCTTTTTGTTTGTTTGTTTGTTTTCTTTCTCCTCAAGTAAGAAAGACGTGCTTCTGTGCCTTGGCAGACAGCTGTCTGAGGTCCTTGCTCTACTGGGGTCTCACCGTTGGACCCTGGCCCCTCCCAGTCGCCCAAGCAACAAAATCTCCTCCTGTCTCCCGGTTCTCACAGGAAGGAGCTGCTCTCTGAGCCAGCCAGGGAAGCTCTGGCACCCTCTCAAAGGAGCCTGAAGTGAGACGGGTTCAAGAGGGAGGTCGCTTTGTGCCCGAAACTCCTGCCACGGACCTGTCCGCCAGCTGGGCGAGGGCCTCCCGTGGGGCACCGAGTGGTGGCAGCCCCGCACGCTGGGCACTGTGTCCATGCCTCTCCCTGGACCTTGCTGGCACAGCCTTCGGGGAGAGATTCCCATGGGATGCGGGGGAAACCTCTTCCTGCCTCCCCTTCACCCGTTCGAGCTTTCGATTGGGGATTTTAGTCTCAAAAACACACCACTTCCCTTCATGTCCCGGTGAGCTCGCTGCAGTCTGTGCGATGCCACAGCGAGCCGGTTGCTCTGCTTGTGCTGAGCTCAGTGCTTCTTGAGCACAAATCGGCACTTACCGCTGCACACTGAGAAAATCAGAGAATTAAATCCCTGTCCAGTTGGGATCCAGTAGGGAAGAAGGACACATAGGCAGCGAGGGGACAGTGCCTCGGTGAGGTGGCCGCATGACTGAGGCTCACCCCTGAGCTGTCCCTGGAGAGGGCCCAGTCTACACCACGGGCAAGCACAGCTGTTCAAGCGTTGCCAACCCATGTGTCTGATGGTGAGCAAGGGTCTTGCCCTTCTTGGGTTCAAAGGTAGGGGCGGTGTCGGTGGTGAAACCAAGTTGCTGCGGCCCTTGAGCCATGGAGGGAGGTTCTACCCTGAGCCCCTTGGCAATTCCCTCACCCAGCAGGGCGAGCAGCTGGAGAGTCGAGAAGGATATTGCTGCAGACTTGCAGGAACAGGGCACTGTCTGCTTCCCTCTCCACGAGCCCTGAGAAGGTGACAGTGCGGGCGTGACGGTGCGCATGTCCTGCTCCTGCGTCTGCCTGTGCTTGTCATGTCCCAGGAGGACACTTGTCACCACATTGGTGGCTGCTCTCAGAAGAGGTGACGTCCAAAGCACAAGGAGATCAGATCTTTGCCAAGCAGTTCCCAGGAATCGGCTGGAAAAGCAGAATGAAAAAGTGGTGTATATTATTCTGGCACATGGAAGAAGGAAGAGAGAAGAAGCAGGGGTGGCTGGTATTTTTTTATTTAAAGACAAATAAAAATAAAGAGACAAATAGGCCTTGGGCCACAATGTTGTCCTCAGTAGAAGGTGAACAAGTGTCCCTTCCTGGCTGTTCCAGCCCTGGGGTCTTGTGAACTGAAGTTTCTCTCTGTTACCTTAATGAAGAATGAAGGATTTGTGTCTAGGAAGAAAAGGGACTTCAGCTTCAGATCCCCAGTCAACCCCAAAAGCCCTTATATCACCCAGGAAAAGCCCTTCGGGTGGCTTCTCTGAGCAGTGGGGAGGCGTTTTTCTCTGGTTGGACCTAAAAACCTGGGCCATGAAATGAGATTCAGGTGGTAAGAGTAGTGGGTGGTGAGAACAGGTCTATTTTTAGTTTAGATTGCTCAGTTATTAATTGAGCACCTATGTATTACAGGCCTGGCCCAGTGTGGATGTAGGGTCCAGGGATGCGGGAGGTGAATGAGGGCATCTGGAGGCCTCCGGGATGAGGTTGGGTGCAGGTGCGACCAGGTCTCTCACCTGTGTGCTCACTCCAGACCTGCTCAGGTCTGGGGCTGGCGGCCTTGGGCAGGAAGTTGGTGGTGGTACTTTCTCATTATTGGCTTTTTTTTTTTTCTTAAAGCAGAGGTGAAAAGACAACATGAACAGGCATGGGGCTGCATTCCCGGGCAATTCTCTGCAGACTCCTGAGGAGCTGCTCTCGTGGCCTCTCTTGCTGGCCTCCTCCCTTGGGGTCTGCCCACCCCGCCTTTGTTTTGACATCTTTTTTACTCTCCTCTCCATGTTTCCTGTTTTCATGGATCTTCCCCTTCTGCGGTACTTTTCCTGTGTGTGTTTGGGTTCCCAGATGTTGCAGCCAGTGGTTATTTTGGTAACTATCTGGGCATCACAAGATCTTGAAAAAAAAAAAAAAGACAATGGAAAAATCCTATATTGGAAAAAAAAATTCCATACGCATATCCCAGGCTGGATAATGGGCCATCCTGATGTTTCAGAGGGGTCAGCTGGGCGTTGTCACAAGGACAGCAACTGCCTGTGGTCAGTCCCGTTAACACAGGCACAGCTCCTTCCCTTTATGCCAGGTTTTGTGGCACGCTCACACTTCCCTGGCTCTTAGTAGATGCTGGTTCAATGTAATGCTGAACTCCGGACCTTCTCTGAAGATCCAGTTTTAGGTGTGAGGATTCACAGGTCCTTTTTTTCTTTTTTCTTTTTCTTCGTAGATGTTTGCATTACATGACATTTACTTTCCTTGTGTGGAGCTGGTACATGTCCATAACGTATCTTACTTCCTTTTTTACCTCTTTTTCCCTTCCTTGCTTCTCTCTCCCTCCACCTCTTGACCCCCTTCCCCTTTCTGAGAAAGATCTACCTCCCTATTTCCTATTAGCTGTTTTATTTTGCTTTTTATTTGTAGTTCTCATATAAACAAAACTATATAATATTTCAGCCTGGGTGTCTGATTTATTTCACTTAACATTATGGTCTCAAGGTGCATCCATTTATCTACGAGTGCCTCAAGTTTATCCTTGATGGCCAAGTAGTGCTTCATTGCATGTAAATGCCGCATTTTCTCTATCCATTCATCTGTTGATGGACATATAGGCTGCTTCCAAGAGTTAGCTATGATGAATTGTGCTGCTATAAACACGGGTATGCATGGTCACTGTAATATGATGTCTTTAACTCTTTTGGGAAGATACCTAGGAGGGGAATAGTTGGGCCAAATGATATTTCTAGTTTTAATTTTTTGAGGAATCTGCGTACTAATTTCCATGGTGGTTGTACTAGTTTACACTCCCCCAACAATGTAGAAAGTTTCCTTTTTCCCCACAGCCTCACTGGCATTTATTATTATTTTATTCCTTTCTGATGGCCATTCTTTGTGGAGTAAGATGAAATCTCAGTGTTGTTTTTAATTTGCTTCTCTCACACCTTTTCCCTACTACTTGTCATTTTGAAAACAACAAACAACAAAAACAACAATGACGACAGAACTCCAATGCAGCAATCTCATCAAATGGCAGCAGCAGCCATGCCTGTCTGTATAAGCAAAAGAAGACATATGTTGCTCCGATGGGACTCTAATAGATCTCTGGCACCACGACGGCCGGCAGTGCCCGGGAATTTGGCCTGAGCAAAGCTATAGGAAGAGTCTCATTAGTTACTTCTGCATGGGCCAGATCCTGCAGGTAGGGAAACGCTTTCCTTCGACACCATTTAGTCACTTCTCTGCTGGTGGCGATGGCGGTGGCAGAGCTGGGCTGTGCGAAGGGGGTGCTTCTCCTGGCCCCAATTCCAGGCCACCTCCTATCAGAAGACTGACTTCAGGACTACTGGCTCTTTCCCACTGCTGTGTGGTACCCATCACTGTAGGATGCAGGCGTCACTGCTGATGGATAACAACTGACAAAAAAAGAGCCCGGCTCTGGGTGGCTGCTGCTCTGAGATCAGGTGCAGGAGGTGCTGTAACCAGGCAAAGGAGACACTGTGTGCTTAGAAGGAAACTTGGGGCTCCTGGGGCCAAGCAGCTCAGCCGAAGGGGCAGTGGGTGGAAATCAGGGTGTGGACACCTAACCAGGGCTCTTTCTGCTCTTGTGCCCTATTCCCAACCATTCAAGTGACTGAATTCACTTCCCCAGCAATTCTCAGAGCCACTTCCTTCTGCTCCACAATGCGAGGTGACTCTCAAGCCAACAGTTACATATTTGAGGAGAACCGGTGGTCTCAGCCCTTCCCTTATGCTGGGGTGCAGACCGCCTATAGCAGGAAGGCAGCGACCAAGAACTTCTGCACTCTGCTTGTTGTGGTTGTGCCCACCATGCCTTATGTGTCTTTCTCTCCACAGACATCTACATTTTAAAAACTGATACCTGAATTTAATGGAGGCTGTGAGTGAGTGAGGGGGAGCCGCAGGGTGTCCCTGTGTTTGTTTCCAAGATTTCCTGACACGGTGATTATTTTGTGCTTAGTGGATGCATCCATGTCCAGTACTGCCCTTAAACACAAGAGGCCTAACTGATCCACAAGCTCAATGGACCCAGTGGTGGAACGAGCCATGCTGAGTTCTCCTGTGTTCTGCTCAGGGTGAGGGTCAGGGGTCGTCTGTGTGTTTAGTTAGCTGCTTGGTTTTCTGCAGTGTGACTGTGAGACTGTTCTGAACCCCTTCCTATGTCCCTGTTGCAGGTGAAGGACAACTGTTCCACAGGCTGGGACTGTCAAGGACAAGTTTTGCAGGCTGAGCTTGAAATTATGATCCTCCTGTCTCAGCCTCCCAGAGCGCTGGGATTACATTCATGTGCCACCCTGTCTGGCTGAGTTAACTATTAGTCTTCACGACCACCTCGTGAGGTAGACTATGATCTTCATTTTAGGGATAAAGAAACCAAGACATAGGTTGATCAGCTTGTCTAAGGATATGTAAGTGTTTCTAAATTTTGTCAAGATTTTAGACACCTATGTTCAGTTTTTCTCATATATGATTCTTAAGTACTCTGAATTGGTGGTACTAGGAATACTATTGGCAGCCATTCTTAGTTAGGGCCAACAATAGCAGGTGTACACGGGACTGTGGACCATCCACATATACACTGCATAACTCAAACTAAATGTTCCAGCAACTCAGTTTTTCAGTAGCTGCATCTGCAAATACCTATACCAGGTAAGTGAGAGGACAAGTCAACATCAGAGAGGGATGACAGAGGTCTTAATCAGCCAAGGCTGAATAGCTCAAGTTTGCCACTTTCACAAAACATGCTCGCATGAACACATGGTAAGGACCACACTCAGGGCCTTTGGAGGCTGCTGATGAGGGAGTGGCAGAAGATTATGCTTCTTAGATTTATAATGAATTTGCTACTGGTCATAAGGCATTGACATATATATATATATATATATATATATATATATATATATATATAGTTGAAGTTTGGATCTGAAGTGTCCCCCAAAATTTCATATGTTGTTGGATTTTGAGGGTTCTGACCTCATGAATGGTTTAATTCATTTGTGTATTCATGGCTTGATGAGTTCAGGGAAGAGCTGTGTTATAAAATTCAGCTCCTGGCTGCCACACAGTAAGCAGCTTTCCTTGGCCACATACTCCCTCCCCTGATATTTATGCTTCATCACAGGGCTAAAAGCCATAGAACTGGGTGACCATGGACTGAAACCTCTGAAACCATGAGCCAAAGACAATCTTTCCTCCTTTAAGTTGATTTTCTCAGGTAATTTATCACAGCTATGGAAAACTAACACACATACACAGAGGATATGGTAACAGGATGTCTTCCTCATTCCACCCCTCCCTACCATAATCCCATTAAACAGGAATTAAATTCCCATTTTGCACACATGGAAAGATATGCACAGGGGAAAGAATGAGCTCTGACAGTCGTTTGTCATTCATGTGGACTGATGACAGCCTGTGTGCATCACATTTCATGACCATAAGAGGATGAGATGGCAGAAAGCTTGTAGCTCCTTAGGGACGGCAAGTACATAAATGATAGCCTGCTGTATTAATTAGGATTAGTTTCATTGTGAGTGGAAAAAATCCCTGAATAACAGTGATTTAAATCAGATAACTATTTGTTTCTGATTTTTGTGGAAGTCCAGGTAGGTGGTCCACCATGATCTGGGTCAAATTCCCACTGTTTTATTGCTTTTCTAAGCTGTAAGTTCTAACTTATGTTCCAAAGTGGCTGCTATAGCTCCAGCTATGAGGTCTGGCATTCTAGACAGTGGAAAGTGAAGAGGAAAGGAAAACAGATTTAAGTACCCTTACTGAGAACTCTGTGTGTGTGTGTGTGTGTGTGTGTGTGTGTATGCATATGCACAATTTCACCCCATCTACAATCTCATTTGGCCAGAACTCAATCATGTGGCCATATTAAGAAGTTAGGGAGATAGGCAGAAAACATAGACTTTAATTCTAGGCAACCATGTATGCAGGTGACACTAAGAAAAAAAGGGCAGAAATGATATCAAAGGACAGCTTATACGATTGTGCTGTATTTCATCAGGTTTTGCGTCTTATCTTCTCAGAAAGATTGCATTCTCTTTGAAAGCAGGATTCTGTCCACACACAGAATTAAAGATATTTCAGAGGCTGTAGGGGCCACAAGCATTGTCAATCACAGTGATTTGCTAAGTTCTTTTATTATTACACTTCCTTTTCCAAAAGAAATATGTGAGGCATAAAAGTAGCATAATATTAAAATTAATTTCTTCAGCTTAAAGTTACTGTACAGCACTTTCTTACGATCAAGTTCAAATTTGAACTCAAGTTCAAATATTGAAAGTATCTAATTACTAATAGATGCACAATATATTTAAGTGTGTGTTTTCCACAGGTTTATACGTAGCTTTCAGTACTAAAATTCAACATAATTTTTTCAAACCTCTTCAAACTTGGATTGGAAAATAACTGACGTAGCCCCAACTTCTCATTGTACAGCAAGACCCCTGAGACTGAATCTGCCACCTGAAGTGGTGAATTGATTTGGTCAACACTCTGGAGGTAAGCAGTGGCAAAATGAAACTAAAGTTAAGCTTAAGAGTGAACAGCTATGGGCTACAGTTTCCAATATTTGCCAGACCTGATGTCCCTCTGTGTTCATTTCCTAGGAGATTTTGGGCACTGAGATGTACTCAGCACTTGTTATGGTTTATATATTGTGTCAACTTGAGAAATCTAGAAGCTTAATTAATTAACTCAGCAGCTCTACATCGTGGGGTATAGAGCACAAGCAGTTACCTGTTTATTGTGTCAATTTGAGAAGGTCTGAAGTTTAACTGAGAGACTCAGCAGGGAGCCAGGGTTCTTACTTTGTAAACAGCCTCATCCTGTGCAAAGGGAGGCAAGGATGTTTGTGAAGCTACACCCACCCTGGAGGGAGGCGGTGTCCGGTGTACTATATAAGGGAGGAGAAGAGGTTTGCTCTTGCCCCCTTTTACTCTGGCTACTTTTGCTCAGCTGCTGCCTTGAAGTGTTATTCCTGTGCCATGCCACCCTGCCTTGGAGCCAGATGATTGTGGACTGAAACCTTCAAAAACTATAAGCTAAATTAACCTTTCCTTCCCTAATTTTGAGTGTCAGGTGTTTTGTCCCAGCAACCAGTGAAAAGTAACCAAGGCAACACTTTTTTGTGATAAAAGAAAGACGCTTTCTTGATGATGTGTGGTATCTAATTCAGGCAAATACAGACCCTAATGTTCAGAGAGTCCATTCTTTGGTATAGACGAACAACAATACCTAACATTTGCTTGACCATTTATATGTTTACAAAGGGATTTCACATACCTTGTCCAATTTAATCCTCCCAACAACCTTCCCAACAATTACAGCAGATATTCTTATTCCAAGTTTGCAAATAAAGAAACTGAGGTCCAGGGAACTGAATGACTTGCTCAAAGACACAAGCAATAGAGCCAGCAATTAAATTCTTTTTTTTTTTTTTTTTTTTTTTTGTCTCCAAATCTGTGTTACTCTTCTTTGCTTTCATCCCACTTACTGGATTTTCCTTACACCTAGTCTTCTCCTCTCTTTGCAATCCTGGAAGCTCCCATCTGCACTACAGTCTGTAGAATCATCTTCCAGTCTATCGTTTGGAGAAATTTTTATACCTTAGACTCTGAGTAACTACTTCAAAGATAACAATACACAATATAGTAACTATTGTTATTCTCCTATTACTTAGTTTTGAAATTTTTATTTTTTTCCGTTAAAATGTAAGCGGTGTGCTTGGCATCATGGAAAGGGGTGGTGGTCTCTCTCCTATTGGAAATTCTTCGAGGGAAAGGTATTCTAATTTATTCGTCTTTGTACCTTGGGCACTTGGACAGGGATAGGAAATGGTTTTGTTGAATGAATTACAGTGCATACTGTAGACTATAGGAGGTTTCCCAGCAGGGTCATGGGTATTCCTTTTGTCTCTCCAACCAGACCATAGGCTTAGGAAGGGCAGGGAACCTAAGTACCACGTAGGGCTCAGTTCTCACTCAGCCAGCCTGTGCATTGCAGAACCAAGAATGCTGGTGGGCTGATTTTTGATCTAAAGCCAGAAGACCTGAGTTTGTCTTATTTTCATCATTAACAACTCACATGGTATTAGATGTCCCTTTATGTCACTGGCCCTTGCTTTTCTCCTCTGTGAAAGACAGAGATGCTCTGTCACCATTGATGGCTGTGCTAATAGACGTGGGTATCTGATTCTGTGTCCCTGGACGGTATGAACTACATGCTCCATGTACCCCCTCCATCAGCTTCTGGAGGACGTGGGTGTTCGTCGGCAGGTTGGCTAGGCTGCTTGGCTTGGCCTCCATTCAGTGTACTCTGGGAGTGATCGGCAGATACCATGGTAGCTCTTCCAGTAGTTCATGATCACTCCAGTCACTGGTTTCGATGCTCTTCTTGGTGCTGCCTGGTCCCCGCTGGTTGGTTCCTGGCATACAATGTATGTATCCTTATTCATCCATTCGGTAGACATTTACTGAAGGTCTGCTGTGTGCCAGAGATATTCAAGGGGTTGGGGATGATGCTACAGATCCACATAACTTGGATCATGCTCTTGTTCTCATGCAGCTTGCCATCCCATGGGGGAGAGTCAGCTAGAAAGACAAGGAACAAAGGAGCACAAAACCATGCAATGCTGTATGTGCTAGTGACAGTTTCTCTGAAGACAACGAGGCTGGGTCAGGGGCAGTGACAGGTAAGGCTGTGTGTACATATGAGTGTGCATGTGTGATGTGTGGAAGCATGGAGGGGACCCCTGGGAAGGCCTCCTGAATTCCTGCATTCTTGGGAGACAGCCCAGCAAGAACAGTTGATCCTGGATCAGACCAGAAAGATGGCCCAGCTGAGCCTGCCTGGGCCTGAGTTCACCCACACCACAGGGAGCTACACAACATGGGCAGTGTTTTAAGCCTTTGACTTTGGGGTAATTTGTTTGGTACCTCAGAATGACCAATACACACTGGAAGACCATGCTGGTAGAAAGGCAAAATATTTCTAGAACTAATCTCTTTCACTCCTTCCTTGCATTTATTATGTGCTTCAAATCTCCTTCATGTCTAGAAGCTCCTTTAATTCTTGTGGAAGTTTCTTGAGGAGACAGGCAATTTTCCCTATGCCCATTTCACATGTTAGAAAATCAAGGCTCAGAGAGGTCCACCCAAATGTACCAGTTGGAAGAGGATGCAGGATTTAGCCCACTGTCATGCAGAGATCCCAAGACATGTGGTGACCTTTCCTGTTAACCTGGGGACAGGTTAACCGGAGGGCAGTAGTCAGAGTTGGACGACGAAAGTTGAGACCGAGGGCCTCCCTCTGAGGCTGCCTGTGCTAATGAGCTCTGTCACTGTGGGCCTCTCTCACCTCCAGAGGAAGGTTGGATAAGGAGAAACTCATAATGAGGCTTAGCAAGTCCCTGGTTTTTTTTTTTTTTTTTCTGAGTTGCTCTGAGCCTCTGCTTTGCTGCAGGATTAGGCTGCTTGTGAAGGTTTCTAATTCGAGGTCTTAATTTTTGTAAAGCGTGAATTACAAGAAGTCAGAAGAATGATGCAAAGAGCATTTAATAATGCACATTCACAAAAGAAGTGGTGTAACTACATTAATTAGGCAAGTCTTGCGTAAAGATGCAATGTAATTATATATTTGAGACAGTTAATTAGGGAGCTACTTGGAAATTTCAGTGAATATTAAGGTAATTATACATAAATACTATAACCATTAAGACTGCACCCATAATGAAAGCAATAACTAATTACATAAATAACAGCATACTTATGTTTTTACATTACCAACACCTAACAATGCTTCCTCTCCCCCGCCTCCCTTCACCATGCAAATGACAAATCTTCCATTTTTAACTCAGATATTCTTGCAAATGGTTGGGAACAATGACCTTTCCTCTATTTTGACAAATCTGGGCCTCATGTGGGAGCTCGCAGTGAATGGACAGGAGTGTGGGATGTGAGGTTGGTGGGCCCTGCCTGGCTCCATCTGCGTGGGTGTGGGCACCAGAAAACCAGGGCTGGACACCGCCGGGGTCAGGGAGGAGAAAAGAGTGCCCTGGGTGCAGCAAGGTGTGGGCTCCCCCTTTGCACTTGCTTGTTATCAGTGGACCCACCCCTCGATAACTCTAAGTCTCTGGTTCTTCCTCATAGCAAATCAGGAGGGTGGTAATCCTTGCTGCCTGGGGCTATGATGAATGACAATACAGAAGCATCAAGTACCATTCTGTGTCACTGGCCAAAGTTTGTCTTTGATGTGCCAGATCCTGCGCCTCTGTACCTTTCTCTCCTTTCAGCGTCCTCTCTGTCTTCACCTCTCTTGGATGCCCATCAAACTCCTCCCACCACCTTCCCAATTCTTTTTTTTTTTTTTTTAATTTTATTTGAGCGAAGAAAAACAAAACAAACAAAAACTACAACAACAACAACAAAACGACATATATAGTAAAAACAACAAGCAAAGGAGACAAGCAAACAACTAGCGTAAATACACAACATTGCAGGTTTACAAAACCGGAAGATAGAAGCTTGACAATGGTTGCAATTTGCGCATCGTTATCTTTAAAATGGTTTCTTACATTAACAGATATAGACATGCAAGATTGATCCAATCATATGAGTATTAATT
>RJWM01017519.1:0-42942 GCA_004363535.1 Dasyprocta punctata | reverse complement strand
GCGGCACTGGGGATCGAACCCACAGCCTCACGCCTGCCAGACAGGCGCTTATGCCACTGAGCCAAACTCCCGGCCCTTAATTATTATTTTTCATGTACTATTTTTCATGTACTATGTATTATATATATGGATTAGTTTAGATTGTTTTGCATTTACTTAAGCATGCTTTGTTGGCTAGTACACGCTCTATTTTGGAGAAAGTCCCATGTGCTGCTAAGAAGAATGTACACTCTGTTATTGGATGAAACACTCTGTATATATTGATTAAGTCCATTTGTCCAACTGTTTGGTTCAACTTATTATTTCTTTGTTGACTTTTTTGTCTAGTTGATTTGTCCATTTGTGACAGACGGGTATTGAATTCCTCATTACAATAATACAATAATCCGCTAATTTATGAATGAGTTCCGTTCTGGGAGAGCATTTATAAGTCAGATTCATTCATAATTCTGACAAAGTGACTATTACACAAAAGAGATTATTACCTTTGACACAAATATTCAATGTAAAACACACACACACACACACACACACACACATAGAAATACTGTAAATAAACTACTTTTCCTTTTAAAGTTACTTTAAAATGGTAAGGTAGACAAGTGAGCTACTTCTGTGATTTGTTTGCACCTACAAATACTTGAAATCCCAGATGTATTTGTATCTGTGAAAGCTCACAACTCTAATGTTTCTAAGGTGGGGACTTACTCTATTGGTGCTGATATGATTTTTCATATCCATTAGCATTTGTCTTAAGAAGTTGGGTGTGCCTCTGAACTGGTTCTGACTTGAAGTATACTTTGTCTAAAATTAGAATAGCTAATCCTGCTTTTTTCCAGGCTCCTCTTGCATGGAATATTGTTTTCCATTCTTTTACTTTCAATCTATGAAATTATTTTCAAGTTAAATGTGTTTTTTTGTATAAAGCATAATGTTAGAACTTGTTTCTTGATCTATTCTGCTAATCTATGTCTTTTGATTGCTGAATTCAGAACATTCACAGGGATCATTATAGATATTGGATAACACCTGTCCTTATATTATTTTCTTTCTGGTGTTTCCCTTTTTTTCCCCTTCTCTTTTAATTGCTCACCATGCCTGAAGAGTTCATTCTAATGGGCTTTTTGATATTGTTAGCTTCAATATTTCTTTCTGGGATACCCTTAAGAATTTTTTAAGTGCTGGTTTAGTGGTAAGAATTTCTTTAGGTTCTCATTATCATGGAGATGTCTTTTTTTCTGCATTAATTTTGAAAGACAGTCTTGCAGGATATATGAGTCTGGGTTGGAAGTTGTTTTCTTTTAGGACTTGAAATACCTCACTCCAAGGATTTACTGAGTTTTTCTTTGTGAATGCTGCTGCAATTCTGATGGGTTTTCCTTCATAGATGGATTGTTCCTTTTCTCTAACAGCTTGTAAAATTCTTTTCTTATGTTGGATTTCTGGAACACTGACTATGATGTGCCTTGCAGGGTTTCTTTTCTGATCATGGCTATTTGTCATTATATACCCTCATTTATTTGCATGTTATATTCTTCTTCCATGTTTTGAAGGTTTTCTACTCTAACCTCCATGAGCAAGTTTTTTATGTCCTTTGTACTATCTTCTTATTTTTCTTTCATTTCAATTAATATTAAGTTCATCTTTTCATTACCTAACAGCTGCTAAATCCATTAATGTTCCCTTGTGGTTTTCAAGCTGTTTCTCATTACTTGTATCACTATCCATAGTCCTGTTTTCTAGATCTGATATCTTATTCCAGTGATGACAAGCCTTTTAAAGATTTCAGTGATACCAAAAGCCTGCTGTGGCACAACATAACCAGTCTATTTCATTAACTCCACTGTTACTTTTTCAGATATTCTGGCTACGTAGCTTTTGATTTCTTTCCTTTTAATGCTTGTGGATTGGCTTTGGGTGAATTGGGAGGTTTTTGGTTGTATTTTGTTGTCTTGTTTTTCAATTGTGCTCTTTTTTATTTACATCTTTGTTTTCTATGTTGAGACTTTTGCTTTCCATGTTGCCTCCAGTACCCCATTCTCACATTGGTCAATTCTGCTATTCACATTTTCAATAGAATTTTAATTTGGATTTCTCTATGCAAGTTTATTATGGCCACCAATTCTTTTCTATTCTGAGCATTCATGGTTTGCATCTCCATTCTTATGTCCTCTAGAATTCTATTCATGCCTTCTGTAGACTCCCTAATCATTTATTAGGGCCATTATCTCTTTAATTATGTCTGGTTTGAATTTACCAAACACCTTACTGGTCTGTTTCGTTACCTCCACTGTTACTTTTTCAGACATTTTGGTTATGTGGCTTTTGATTTCTTTCCTCTCAATGCCTGTGGATTGGCTTTGGGTGATATGTGAGGTTTTTGGTTGTATTTTGTTGCCTTCCTTACATCTTCCTAGCTTTTGGCAGTTTGCTGGCAGTCATTAGCATTTTTTGGCTTGGAGCTACAGTACTCGAAACTGCTCTGTTGTCAGTCAAATTTTACCTTCGGGTCTGTATGTTCACTTGGCTTTCTCCTTATAAGAACAGTTATACTGGATTAACATCTATCTCTTCTCCAGTGTAATTGTGTCTTAACTAATCACATCTGACTCTGTTTCTAAAAATTTCAAATTTGAGGTAACGAGGGTCAAA
The DNA here is from genome assembly GCA_004363535.1 of Dasyprocta punctata. Taxonomy (NCBI): domain Eukaryota; kingdom Metazoa; phylum Chordata; class Mammalia; order Rodentia; family Dasyproctidae; genus Dasyprocta; species Dasyprocta punctata. The sequence continues at coordinate 40,290 of RJWM01017519.1, read as the reverse complement.
GAATTCAACATATCATTTTCTTGGCAAACACAATTCAACCTGTAACAAAGGAACAGCTCAGTCTCCAGAAAAGTGAGAGATAAATTTACGCATTTTACAAGACACCTAGTTTATGATATATTATCATAACAACCCAAATGGACTAAAGAAACAAAGAAACTTTTTGAATTGATTCCCTGGATTATGAAATTAGCTAAACTGACAAATGTACCTTTGATAAGATAGTGTTAATGACATTTGTGATTCTAATGTGCAATATGTAGATATAACCAAGTTCTTCTGGTCACAAGCACCCAAGAAACTTTACAGTCAGATTGTGTGCTTTGATATCTTTACATATTATTTGTGAAATTTTAATATTGAAAGTCAAGTATACATTTTGTGAAAAGTAGGTAGAAAAGTCATGAGCAAGAATCTTGATAGTTAACATGTTATATAGAATCAGATAAATATGGGTAGTTTTTTCCCATTGCAAATATGTTCTAGACAAACCAAAAATTTAATTATTATTTTAAAAAGCTATTTTTCCTTCTGAAAATTGTGCTAAAATACTAACCCAGTTAAAATTGCTTCAATATGAGTTCACGCAAAATAACCCTTAATTGACACTGTTGGACAGATAATATTATAATTTTTCTGACCCAATCTCCAGTTATTAGCAATGTAGTATAACAAAGTCTGGTCTTTGTTGTGGTTTGTAGCACCCATAATCACTACTTAAAAGATCTCAGAAACAACTTTAATGCAATGAATCACTTAAAATTAATTCACAGATGGCAAATTTAACTTTCAAATATCATTAAAAATACAGAACTAATGGTAAGGTAGGTCAGCATTCTTTTTAGTGAGTTGACAAGTCCTTGAAATGAAATTAAATCTACAGTATGCTTCAAACTCACTTTGTTATTTCCACCTGGGAAAAATCACTAGAGCACTGGGAATCCAGGGAAACAATATGGGAACAGAATACTCATGCATCAATTTACCTTTTCTTAGAGCTTTCTTAGGCAGCTATTGTGATTCAAATAAATGAGCATTTGAGACTTCTCCATTCAACATTATTACACAAAGAATGAACTGAGCAGAGCAGAGATTCATTAGTCTCAAAGCCGAGCTGTGGTGACAATTTATAAACCCAGTTTTTGAAGTATTAGCTTTGCAACAAAGAATTTTTTATTCTGTTTCATTTCACTTTTTCGAGTTCAATAAAAATATGGAATGATGTTTTGAAATGGACCAATGGGATTTGTACAAGGTATTAAAAAGCACATTTGCCATTGAGATTCCCATATGATTTTTTAGAATCTACTCAAACTAAAAGGTAGAGTATGAAGAATATGGTGTCTCTTGAAAACTCATTTATGAAATGAGAGGTCCCTTCAGCATGACTGATTCTTATTCATTGGAGAGCTTTTGAACTTGCCTTATGCAGTGCATATTCTTTTCTAGCAGAAAAAAAAATATGGTTTCTGAAGATGGATTTATAGCAATCAAGATAAATTTACAATATTTAAAATGTTTTATATAGAAATTTGAATATATAGTCTCCTTCAAATTAAAAAAAAGCCATCAGGTCTTCATTTCCTAGGAAATTATTCTGGATTTGGTTTAACATATATAATTTGCCTCAAAATGAATGGAGCTCATATTTTTAGAAAAAACTGTTACCTTAAATAACTTCATTTCAATGACTAGAAATTGAATTTATTTCAGTATGAAATAAGGTGACATGATTTTATCATGATTGTAGAAATTGTCAAACATACCTCTAAAAATTTATTTTTTCCTAAAGAGACAATGTGTCAGTTTCTACTTGTGACTTACAGAAAACTTTGCCTTAGAGTAAGGCACACAGATTTACAGTAAAAATAGCTATTGATTTCAAGATGTATATACTCATTATTATACACTGATTGCATTCCTTCATACTTCTCTATTTAAAACAATATAAATTGAAACACACAAAATTTATAGTAATATTTATTAATTTATTAACTATTTAAGGAGCACATACTGTGTGTCAAATTCTGTACTATGTTCTGTGTCTGTGCAAAACAATACACAAGGGTCTTTACCTTCTTGGAATTTAAATTCTAGTGGTGATTTAATTATACTACAGAGTGACAATTTGGATAACAGAAAATGAATAATATAAAGAATGAAATCAGAAAAACTAGATGATGCATGTTTGGAGACAAAAATTAGGATGGTGAATGATACACCTTGCTTTACATAGGAAAACTTGAGTATTAAAATAATAGTTAACATTTATTAGATACTCAGTATTTGTCTTCTGCTTGCATTTTACATTCATTAGTTCATTTTAGCAACTTGATAGTAAAAGTTTTGTCATCTCAACTTTAAATATGTAAATAAGAGTGCCAGGTTATTTATCTAGTTCTTCCAAGATTGCAGTATTAAGAAATGTTTTGAACTCATGCAGTTTGACATACAGGCAATGCTCATGAGGCAGTGCTATCTTTGAGGAAATTACATTTGACCACATAGCAGATAGATGAAGCATAAAGGGCAGTGCAGGAAAAGACCAACTAGTGACAGAGGTAATAGCAAGTTAAAAAGTCTCAAGACAAGAAAGAACATGACATATTTGTAGAAGAAAAAGTAGTAAGTTTGGATTGTAGTGAGTAATTGAAAATGCCATATGAAAATTGCTTTGGGAAGCATCCTAGATCAGATAGCATAGGACATTGTAAATGGTATTAAATTTGCATTTTAAGAACAATGTCAAACAATTAGAGGGCATTAAAACAAATGAGAAAAATGATTTGATTTATTCTAACAAAGTCTATTTACCGTAAGCAGAATAGACAGAAAAGGATGTGAAAACCCTGAAACTAACAGACTTTTGCAACAGTCAAGGAATGAAATCAAATTAGCTTGTATTATATTAAGGAAGTGATACTGTAAATGGAGGAAAAGTATACATTTGAGATATACTTTGGTAGGAAATTGATTATATTTAATAGATTGAACAGGGCTAAAAAAAGACAGATATCACATTCTGCTTTGAATATGTTTCTTCTGAATTTCTTTACCTCAAAGTGTCAATATCAAATAGGTAGGAGGACAAAGTTCTAGGCTAGTGATATCTATTTGGAATCATCAACATTTAATTGATATCTAAAGCTATGAACCAGAATAATTTCTTCAATTCTGCCTGAATGTTGGAGTAATCCAGAAAGCTTTTTAAAAATAAGAGTTAACATAATCTGTCCCATGCCAATTAAGTTACAATTTGTGAGGGGATCATTTTGGTATCACTATTTTTAAAGAGCTCTCTAAGTGATTTGAAAGAGCAGCTAGCCTTGAGAAACACTGGACTATGAAGGTAGCATAAATAGGACTTTGCCATTCCATCACATGGAAGTGGAGAACAGGTGAAGCCAAGAAAGGAGAATGAGGAGTGAAAGTGAAATAAACCTGGGAGTGTGGAGGCCAGAGAGACGTGTTTCAAAAAGACTAGCTCTATTTCAAGCAGGTCAACAGAATTAAAGGCCACTAAGAAGTCAAATAAGATTAGAAACTTTGGAAAAGGCAATATGTGAATTGTTACAATCCTTAAAAAATACAGTTTCTTTTTTATTTTTCTTTTTTATTTTTTTATTTTATACTGGAGATCTAACTCCAGTAGTAGGCGCTTGTGCCGCTGAGCTAAACCCTTGACGAAAAACAGTTTGGATGGACTGGAAGAATTTGGGTTAGCAAAGTAGAAGTGTTCAAAGTCACTTTTCATTTTAAAAAATAATGCTCAAGCTGGGCGTGGTGGCTTATGCCTGTAATCCAAGCACTCTGGAGGCTGAGGCAGGATGATCATTGTGAGTTTGAGACCAGCCTGAGCTACAAAGTGAGCTCAAAGCCAACCTGAACTGTATAATGAGACCCTACTCAAAAAGACAAAAAAAAAAAACCCAAAAAGCAAAACAACAAAACCAAAAAACAAAACAAAACAAAACAAACAAATAAAAAAACAATGTTCAGAAGAACAAAGAAAAAGAGTATTGTAAGAAGATGTATGGGAGGAAATTCTTCATTTGTAGGAAGGGATTAGCAACGTATATTTTTAAAAGATGGAATGACACAGTAGAAATGGAGCATCTGCCCTTAATAAGGCAGAAGGGATTTCACTTATTGTTCAGTTGGAGGTGATTAATTTGGATAAGAGAAGAGGTTACTGTTCCTTGGGGAATAGTGAAGCTTCTGGAATGTCAGGCAATGAAGAAGATGGCAGAGATACAATCTGATTGCTTTTCTTTTATGCATGAAGTAGGAGAAAACCTCAGCAGCTGATAATGGGTTGGAGTATGAATTCAGGAGTTTCAATACAGAGAAGAATCTGTAAACTGGCCTCTTTTGAAAGTAGGAAAATAAACTTCCTAAGAAAATATATGAGACTTGAGTGCACTTTCTTGGATGCATTTTATGAAATTGAAGTGGGGATGGTCAGTGGAGTTGTGTGGATTTTATTTTTTCCAGAATCTCTCAGCTGCATGGGGAAAAATAATAAGAGTTGAAATCTGCAAAGTGAGAGCAATTAAAGGAGTAAGAGAGTGCAAGCAAGTTCAGAGAATTTTAAAGAAGCTGATTGTAAACCATGGAACCACGGAAGCTAAGATGAAGGAGAATTGTCTGGATGGGACTTGCCTTTTCTTTTATTCTTTTTGAAGCAGTAATTATGTTTCTCATCAGTCAGAAAACACAAAGGCTCATATATACAAATGCATAGAAAAATAATAGTTTGCAATTTCTTAGAATATGATTGAGGAAGAAGGCTGTGCTAGATTATGCCCATGATTCATCAGATTAAGAGATACATTACCCTTTCTAAGAAGACCTGACTGCCACAGATCTAAGGAAATCTAAAGAACTGCCGTCCTGGGGTTAGTTGATTCAGTAGCAAACACCAGAAACACCTCAAAATATCATGCTTACATGATTTTTAACCTTTTCCCTTATCACTTTTTGAACTCTCTTTCTACTAAATTTCAACAAAATGCATTTTCTGCAAATAGAGCTTACTGATGTGAAACCAAAGAAGGGCATTAAGTGATCTTGGATATACCGAAACACAAACTTAGATATCACTACAGTGAGTTTTGAGCACATTGACTAAAAATATTTCATAGTTCTGTAGAGAAGACAAATTAACTTATGGTTTAAAATTTTTAGAAGCATCAATTTTATATCTAATTATATCATGCTCAAAGATATTTTAATCTAAATTTTATAGTATTTCCTCTTATGTGTTTTTTCTATAAATAATATGAAAAAATTTTAAACCTGCAAATACGGTTTCTTCCAAACCAATGAAACATTAAGCTCAATTTTATTTTGTGTATGTAGAGACTTTTATCTCCAGAAATAATGAAAATGTGATAAGTAAATAAAAGAATTTTTATGTAAAAACTATTTCTACAAGAAGTTTCTTTGCACAGCCAACAAGTGCAAATCGTGAACTAAAACACTGGTGGTATGTAATACCCTGTTTTGGTTTTCATAGCAGCAGTATAAAACTTGAGTGAATGAGAAATGATGTTTCTTGGACAAATGATAAGCATGAAAGCATGAAGCAGTTGTCGTGTAAAGCCACTACTTAGTAGGAGCAACTCTATTTAACTTGTTACAATGCATTATCGTTTCTTCTCATTTGGCATAACAATTGTCCAATTAAATTAACATGGATTAGGGACTGGAGATTTAACTCAGTGGTGCAGTGCCAGCCTGGCAAGTGTGAGATCCTTAATTCTATTCCTGGTACCCCTCTCCTGCTAAAATGTTAACATCATGTATCATGATCTCTCTCTCTCTCTCTCTCTCTCTCTCTCTCTCTCTCTCTTTTTGGTACTGGGGATCGGACTCATGATCTTGTGTTTGTCAGGCAGGCGCTTATGCCACTGAGCTAAATCCCCAGTCCAGTGTAATATGATCTCTAATGAGTCTGAGGTAAAAAGTGCCAAGTGAATTGGGCAGGGGCAAACAACTAATAGGGTGGAGAACTAAGATTGTAACTCAAAGCTTTGTTTAACAAACTTGTATGTCTTCTGCTATGCTACTAATAATGTTGAACTTTACCTGAGCCCTTTGTTCCTGGAGATAGCAGTAGTGTAAGATTTCCTCACACTTTCGTGTTTTGGGAAAGAAGTTACCGCATCAACTCATTATATTCCCTACTTGTTCACTTGTGGGTAAGGTAGACATAGATCTTAAAAATTCCAGTTCTTTGTCTCATGAATGACTGGCTGAATAATTTTTCCCTACTAACCAGTCTGGACAAATTACTACTAAAGTACCAAATGTTAGTCAGCATTTATCTTTCCCTAGGCCCCTTAACTTCTACCAAACTTTAAGTGAAGCAAGTATTGGATTATAGAACCTTACCTCCTTTCCCAGAAGGGCAGTTGACCTCAAATAAAAACATTTCCTGATTAACTGTGGATCATTGCACTTGCTGATCTCATGTAGCTAGACCCTGCCAGCATTTGTTATCCGTTGATTTCCTGATGATAGCCTTTCTTTCCGGGGTCAGATGGAATCTCAGTGTTGTTTTAATTTACATTACTCAAATGAACAATGATGCTGAACATTTTTTCATGCATTAACTTGCTGTTTGTATTTCTCCATCTGAGAAGTGTGTATTCATCTCAGATGCCCATTTTTGGATTGGGTCTTTAAATTTGAGGGATCTGATTTTTTTCAATTCTTTCTATGTTCTAGATAGAAGTGCTTTTTCTGAGGGACAATTGGCTATAATTTTTTCCCATTCTGTGAGTTGTCTTTTCACTGTTGGTGATTTATTTTGTTGTGTAAAAATCTTCTAATAAGGTAAGATCCCAGTTGTTGATTCTTTTAATATTCCCCCTGCAGTCTGGGTTTTGTTCATGAAGTCTCTGCCTACACCTACATCTTCAAGATTTCTACCTGTTTTCTCCTCCAGTAAACTTAGTGTTTCTATTTTAGTATTTCAATTTTTTATCCATTCTGACCTTTAGTTTAGTGCATGGTGATTGACATGGGTATAGTTTTAGTCTGCAGCGTATGGAAAGCCATTTTTTCCAGCACCATTTATTAAAGAGACTATCTTTCTTCCAGTCAATATGTTTGGCTCCTTTGTCAAAGATAAGGTGACTGAGTATGCTTGTGGTTGCATCTGCATCTTCTATTCTGTTCCACTAATCCTAAGGCCTGATTTTTGGCAATACCATGCTGATTTTTTCACAGTAGCTTTGTAGTATAACTTCATTTCTCGTATTGTGATACCCCCTGACTTGCCTTTTTTGCCCAGAATTGCTTTTGCTGTTCTATGTCTTTTCTGATTCCAAATGAATTTCAGCAGTGTTTTCTTTAGATCCTTGAGGTATGCTAATGGTATAAAATCATTTTTATCTTATCTTGATTAACTAACACCCTGATTGGAAACATGTCACCAACTTTAAAGATATTTTTACTCTTACAACTGATTTAAATTAGCCCACTGTTAAGCTATGTGAAATAAAAAACATTTGGGCTAATATTAAGATTATCTAGCTATTTATGAGCCAATTTAAGAGAAACGTATACCTGAAAATTAATGTATAGTAATAATCACTTTACTGTAAATTATATATAAGCTTTATGCTGTCAAACTGTAGGGCTTTTAAGTTGCGTGTAAACCTCAAGTCCATTAGTCCTCATCTTGTAATGTCTTATGGGAATTTGGCTCTCCCCAAAAAAACTTGTTCTTCATGGAAGACCCAAAAGAGTCAGAAGTTTACGAGGGCAAAAATTAAAGAAAAATAGAATTGTTATGAGCTCAAATAGCTTTACTGAAGAAGTTATAGGTACCTTAATCATATTAAATGGACATATTAGAAACAGAACACACAGAGCAATTACTTTTAAATTTGAGTGCACTCTTAGATGTACTGTCCAAGTTGAACTATGATAATTTGTTACAATTTCAGATTTATAATGGTAAATAAACTAGTTAGAACTTTTATGAGTGACAAATTTGTGCTTTTTTTTTCTTTTTGGAGGCAAAGTAAACAGAGATCTCTTATAATAAGCTAACATAAGTGAGAATTAAACAGTGGGAAAGAGAAAAACATTTTTGCACTCTGAAGTCAAGGACTGCTTAAAAAAAGATTATACTCATGGTTTGTCTTAATTTTGGAATAGCCATTACCACAGTGCAAGCCCCTCAAGGCCTTCTGTACTAGAGCTACTATAGCAAACTACTCCTCTGACAGCTGTTCCCCTGTATTAGAGATACTATGGTAAACTGCTTTTGATATTCAGCCAGTGGGGAAATAACAGTTAAACTCCATCTGAGTTTTGGCTTCTTCTTCTTCTTCTTCTTCTTTTTTTTTTTTCATAAGGGAGATTAGGAGATAAGGTGCCACCTTAAATCTCTTGTTATTATCTCTTTCTTGGCCTCTCTCTGCTCATGCCAACAAGAGAGTAGAAGTTGGCATTAATCATGCTGTGTGTCAACACTTTGTCTTGAGAAGGTGCACCTCAGGTCTAATCCTCATGTTGGATAGATGGGTTTAGATTGAAAACATTTCAAAGAACTCTGGGAATGACAGAAAGCCCTCAAAAGAATATTCCTTAGCTGTACCTCTAGAAAAGAGGAAAAATAGTGCCAAGTGACTTTTGTTTAGAGATGTAGCTGTCTGTCAGACTCTGAGGGAAGTGGTTCATTGAGATCCAGCATTAGTTTCCCCAGCCCCTGAGTACTAGAGCAGGGGTAGGAGTAGATCAAAGGTAACTTTCAGTGAGTTGGAATGATAAAGTGGCATAGGGGAACTCTCTCTTAACTTTGACTTTGTCTTAAACATGTTTCCAGGAATCTAGGGCACTATTTGTTAAGACTTGGCAATATGAAAATTAGGGCAGGGCCACCAGAGCCTTTGGGGACCAGAGGAGCCCAAAATGTGAGCTAGCATCCTAACCTGTTCCCAACCCTGTATATCAATCAAGACATATCTTAAGAAGAGGTGATTCTGTCATACTAGTAGAGAGAGAAAAGCCCAAACCTGTAGCTCAACTGTCAATGAACGCTTTAGAGAAGGCTCTGATGGAGGAATCATAGGTCACCCTGGAAAGGGAATATCTGGAGAGTACTTCATGGAAGAGTGCAGGTGGGATGTAATAGATGAGATTTCTTTACTGGATACCTGCTCGGGCTCTCTGGACCCAACTTTCCCAGATGATCTTTGAGCACCCACTAAGTAGGAGTCCTGGCCAGCATTTCACAGTTGTCTGCTTGACTTTCCTCAGTTTTATGCAACAAGAGATCTGTCTCCAAAACGGAATTAAGCTACCTGTCTGGCTGGCATTCTCATGGGTTTCAGTGGGTATTAACCTGGAGGTGTTGGGTAACCTGTCTTCTGATTCGTGAATAGCAGCTGCTCTAATAGCTTTTAACTGGCTGGCAGAATGCCAACTGTTTCCTAGATTTGTAAAAGAGAGCAGAGAAAGAGAGTGTGTGTGTGGTCCAGCTGTTCTGCCAGACTTGCCTTTCGGTATGGAAATTGAGACCCACTTTGGTTGCCAGATATAACAAACTTCTGTCTGTCTGTCTGTTATCTGTCTGTCTCCCTCTCTCTCTCTTTCCCTCTCTCTCTCTCTCTCTGTCTCTGTCCTTCTGTCTTTCTTTCTGCTTGTCTGTCTCTCTCTCTCCCCCTCCTTGAATTTTTGGCCAGTGGAACAATGAGATTGGCAGAAAAGCAAGTAGTGAGGAATGTGACAGAGTGTGGTTTATTAAATGTAACAAAGAAAAGCCCTCACTAGACAAGGGGGACAGGGGGAAGCATGTGAATCTAGAAGCTTATATACAGTCTTTTAGCACATGAAAGGGCAGAGATGGGGCAGAGGATGTGCAGGAATGCAGGTATGCAACTGCTGCTTGCCAGGTTTCTGGACTGCAGTGTATTTTTTTAGATGTTTGTCTTCTACTTCAATTTCCCTTGAGGCTTATATCACTTTGTCTTTATTTTACTCAGGTCCCTTGCCCTTTGTCCCTTTATCTCCTGGTCTCAGAATTACCTTAACTCCATCTTACATTGACATTAATACATTAGGTTAACCTTTAATTGAATTTTAACCTAAACTTTAACCTAATCTAATTAAACCTGAGTAAACTCGAATCTCCTGATACAAATTTAATGTTTTAAATGTGTTCCTTTATTACTACATTAGTGCAATATTTAGAAAACTCAATATTTAACATTGATTGGTTAAATAAAATATGACTAGGAGTATTTGACAGCAAATTTAAAAATAAGCACCATCCTAAATACGTATCACTTCTTAACAAAAGTTATTCAAAGATTTTTCCCTTCCAGGAACTCACTAAAAAATTGCTAAGGGTCTTAAGGACAATAAGGCTATAAACTCTGTTCTGAGCCCATACCTTTTGCCTATAAATTGAGTTCCTTCTCACTGACTCATCTTCAAGACAGTGTACTATTTATATAAGGGAATGAAACTCTCAGCCTACTATATGCCCTGTATGAGTTCGTGTTCTCTAAAAATTAAAGAATGAATTTTATGAACAATGGAGTTTAAGAACAGAATATATTTATTGAGAGAAAGAAAGCTTCTGCCTGAGGGACAGAAGAGATCTTGAGTGGATTGCCAAAGACTATCTTTTCTAGGGACTATTTTAGAATAAAATCACAAGGTGAGATAGGTCCAAGGTGATGAAAACCTGGGAACTCAAAAAGTAGACATAAGGTGGGACAGAACTGTGGTTAACCAATAAGATTTAATTGCTCAGGTAAAATTGGTTAGTTCAGGGACAAATTGGGAAGTGAGTCATGCAGTAAGTGGAGATGCTTAATAGCAGTGACTCTTCCTGTAGAGGGTGGGATGCTGACTCCTGACTTCCTCAGGGTGATAGAGAACTATTTGGACTGTGAATCCTTAGGATGTGCTTGTATTTATTTTGCCTTTTGTCTTGAGATCTGGCCCACAGCAGGAGATGCCTGTCTCCTCAGAGGTCACAAGGTTTCTGAACTTCTGCACTGGATCCTTTGAGGGCCCAGCCCTGTCTGATTGCCTATAATATTTATAACTAACTCAGCAGCCTATAACACTATTAAGTGGAATCATTTTAACATCAAACACATATAAATGGTTTGCATTCTAAAATAGCTAGATGGGCAAACCTGACAAACAATAGGAATATACATCCCAGATCACTCATCTTGAAGACACCCCCAAAACCACATATGTATACCCAGTTTTAGGCCACAGCATCTCTCTCTCTCCTCTCTGCCTCCTCCTTTGCCTTCCTCTCCCCTCCTCCTCTCTGTGTGTGCATTTTTTTTTTCTTTTGGTACTGGAGATCAAACTCACAACCTTGTGCCTGCCAGGCAGGCACTTATGCCACTGAGCTAAAATCCCTGGTCCTATTTTTTCAGACAGAGTCTCACTATGTAGTTCAGGCTGGTCTTGAATTCACTTTGTAACCCAGGCTTGTCTCAAACTCACAACAGTCCTCCTGCCTCAGCCTCCTGAGTGCTGGGATTAAAGGCATGGGTCACCACGCCCAGCTCAGTGTGTACTTCTAAATTCTGCCTAATAAATGTCTTTATGCCTCTCCCTGATGGGTCTTGAAAATTCTTTTACTGTGAGAATATCAACAAATCTACAACCTATCCTGTGGGTGGGGTGAGTCAAGGTTCCCTGTCTCCAATTTTGGGAACCTCCTTTGGTTTCTTCTGGTAAGAATATAGTATTTGATTTTTTGCAACTACATGATTTTGATATAGGGGAATGAAACTCCCAACCTACTATATGTCCGGTATGAGTTTGTGTTCTCCAAAATCGAAGAATGAATTTTAAGAACAACGGAGGGTAAGAGCAGAATATACTTACTGAGAGAAAGAAAGCTTCTGTCTGAGGGAGAGAAGGGATCATGAGTGGGTTGCCAGGGACTCTGTCATTTCTAGGGAGTTTTATAGAGTAAAACCATGAGGTTAGATGGGTCCAAGGTGGGGAAAAATGGGAACTTGCAAGGTGGGCATAAAGTGGGACATAACTATGGTTAACCAATAAGATTACCTGCTCAGGTAAAATTGATTAAATCAAGGACAAATGGGGAAGGGAGTCATATAGTAAGTGGGGATGCTTAACAGCAGTGACTCTTCCCTAGGGGGTGGGATGCTGACTTGTGACATCTTCAGAGTGATAGAGAACTATTTAGAATATCAGTCCTTAAGATATGAGTGCATTTGTTCTGCCTTTTGTCTTGATATCTGGACCGCAGCAAGAGGTGTGTGTCTCTTCCAAGGTCACAATGTTACAGGCAACTGAGTTAGTTGGAAATATTATAGGCAGTCAGACAGGGCTAGGCCCTCAAAGAAATCTATACAGAAGACCAGATGTCTTGTGACCTTGGACGAGACACACACCTCTTGCTGCGGGACAGATCTCAAGACAGAAGGCAAAATAAATGCAACCACACCCTAAGTATAAGCATTAGGGATTAGGTATGGATCATCTTGAGAAGCTAGGAATTACCATCCCAATCCCTTACAGAAAGTCATTGATCCATAAGAATGCTCGCTTACTACATGATTCGCTTCCTCATGGTTTTACTCTATAAAAGTCATTAGAAAAGACAGAATCTTTGGCAACCCACTCGGGACTCCTTCTGGCTCTCTCTCAGACAGAAACATTCTTTCTCTCAATAAATATTTCTGTTCTTAACCTCCGTTGTTCCTAAAATTCATTCTTCGATTTTATAGAACATGAACTCATACTGGACATATAATAGGTTGGGAGTTTCATTCCCCTATATCAACAAGACATCTGGTCCTCTGTGCCAGTTCTTTTGAGGGCCTAGCCCTATCTGACTGCCTATAATATTTCTAACTAACTCAGCTGCCTGTAACAATTTCACTGAACATATACGAACACAGTTTACCTGTTAGAGACCACTATGAAGTGGTTCTGAGCAGGTTTTAAAATTAACTAACTGGCTTTTTATTTGTCTGTGAGCCTGTCCTAGGCCTAGGCTCACTTGCCTGGTGATGGGATCTGATTCATAGTAAGTGAAACTTTATGAATCACTGGTCCTGACTGAGGCCTGTAGTGGCCTGTGAGGTCAGAGATACCTCAAAGGGCAAGATAAAGAAGGCCGTAGCTGAGGACATCATGGCTCCACAATCAATTATGTAAATAGAAACTGCAGCTGCAGGCATCTTACACTGCAGTCATCTCAGTACCACCACAAATGCCATCTTGGAGATAAGATAGTTGTCCTTTTTTGGCATTTTTTACTACTTGGAGATGTCCTTGAAGTGACTCCCAAGGTCCTGCTCAGTTCCAGCACCTCCCTCAATATCCCCTCTCTTTGTCTGCTATGGAAATAAATGCAGGTGGCCCAGAGCTCTTGGTCTTAGCCCTAATAATAGCTACAGAGTCAAGAACTCTGTAAGGGCTTTGATCCTCCTGGAACCCTAAAATCATACGACTTGTCTCATTTATTTAAGCTTTCACAGTACACTGGTTCGGGAGATTGGGGATCTAGGCCAAGTCCCTGATATTTACCCATGTTTTTGTATTTGTCAGAATTTCCATTTTAAAGGCTGAAAAATATCCAGTTGTATATATACACATTTTATTCGTCCATTCATTTGTTAATGGGTATTTGGATTATTTCTATTTCTTGACTATGTAGTATAAGTAATTTATTTAGTTAATTTATGAGTAAGGTAGCTAGTTGGGGAAAGGCCTGAGATAGTTAGGTAATCAACCACACTGATGGGAATTAAAATGAGAACAGACAGTGAACTAGGACTTTAACTAAAGAATGACCATCCTCAGATAGCAGGCTTCTGAGTTTTGAGGATTTTAAAATGTAGTGAGCCTCCTTCAGTAACATGGAATATGTACAACTCACTCTTTACTGAAAGGAGGTGTGGTCATTCTTTACTATGTTCCTGAGTTCCTAGCAATTTAAAATGCAAAATAACTGGTTTTCTTTTCTAAAATCTTCATTTCCTTTAAATGCTCCAAGCTGAAGAACTGAGCTAGAGAGACAGAGTTCCAACTGGTCATTTTAAATCCACAGAGTCAGTTGTGTTAGGTAGCCACCAAACAATTGAGTGACTCCTGTTCTCTGCTCATTCTCAAGTAGCTCTGGATTGAGGGGTCATGCAGCAACCCACTTGCAGCACAGGCAAAACCAGGAGCTGTTCCTCATCTTATTTTCAATAAAACTTTCCTAGCCTCCTTTGGTTAGCAATTTCATTTCTCATTGGGCAGCCATGAACTCAGCACATTGGACATCTAACAGGTTGGAAGTTATTTTTCCACAACACAGTACTAGTAATTCAACCAAGAGTGGCACGTTTCCTTAGGGTAATGAGAAATAAAAGAGAAATTTTGGGGTATTATAGCACTTAGTGCTTAAAAGCAAACAATGTTAACATAATACATTATTTAAGACATAGATTATTTAGACTAAGGGATTCTCCTACTCAAAATATCACTAGTATCCCTGTTGAAAAATACTAAATAAAATTGTTAACATATTTGGTTACATTCTTTGCAAAATCCAATGAAATGTAAAGATAATGTACAGCTGAGCATCATTTATTATGTATTCTATTGCCCTTACCTACATACATAGGTCTATGCTTCTACTCTTTAGGGAAGGAAATTCTAGCAAAGAAAACTTCCGAGCCAGGCTTGGTTGCATTCATATCTATATGAAGAAGGTGTTTGCAATAAGTCACCCAAGATACACCACTTTAGCATAAGAATTATTTTGAGCTAAATGCATTGGAAATTCACTGGATGCAGAAAGAAGACTTCCTTGATCTCTCATCTAACTGAAAAGCAGAAATTTCTGAGAAATGAAGACTGGCATAAATCCCCTCTCTGGGGAAAATTTATAGAAGATGAAAGATCGCCACTGAAATTGATCTGCACAAACTGTACTTCATTAGTTTTCCCCTAAAAGTAAACTTCCCATAGTTTTCTGGCCACTGAAACCTAAAATCTTTCCTTTGCCTTGGCACGTCTCTTCATTATTGTTTCTGTTATGATGCTATATAAAACCAACTTCTAACCATTCCTTGGAGTTATCCATCACTGTGAGCTCCTGTGTGAATGTGCCATGCATGCATTATTAAAGTTCTGTTCGTTTTTTCTTTTATTGATCTTTTGTCAGTCTAATTTTTCAGGGCCCCAGCCAGAGAACATAGGAGGACAGAGGGAAAATAACTTTTTCTCCTCTATTACCATTATTACTGTTATATTGGTTTCTTATGATATATAAAGGAAGGAAAATTCTTAGAACATTTCCTGATTGGATGAAAAATTTTTGTTCTATCTTTACAGATAAGTACCGAAGCATCACACAAGGGAAGAATTTGAAGTAGTATAAAATAAAAGACTGGCAACAAGGTTGAATGAGGAATGGCAGTACATGTGCTGGTGATATGGCACCCTAGTTTGATGCAACATTTATGTGTTTTCTAATTTAGCACCCAGATTATTTAGAAAAATAAAAATTTAATTCACTCATGCTTCTTTTCCTCATATCTATACCTTTAATTTTCTTTATCATTATAGTTCATATACATGGAATCACTAACAAGCATTGTATTTGTCTTGGGGACTATATAAACTAAATCATCTTGAATATGCAGTGATGTCTTGAATATACAGTGGAACACTTTTGTTTGTGAGCAATTTAGTTTGCAAACAGAAACATTTAGGAAAATTTTGTTTGCAAATTCTGAATTGTGTAAAAAACAGGACTGCGGCCATCTTTTTTGGCACAAGCACGGACATGGCCATTTTCTCCAGAATTGTAAAATGATTTAAATTCAAGGCCCGGGTACCATTGTATTCTTTTGTGTCTTGCTTCTTCTGCTTATTTTATGTTCATAAGTGTAATTTTAAAATATTTGTTGTACAATTTCTGAAATCTTTAACAGTAATTCTCATCTTTATGCTAAGTTTAACATGTAACAGGTGATTGGACCCCAGTATTTATACAATTTTTGATTTTCACACTAATTCCAATAAATGATACAGGATAAATAAAACCAGTTAGAAAATTATCAAAACCAAAGAGAGCAAAAAACTTGTTGTAGAAAAAAAAACATTATGTTTCAGTGGAAGATTATATGTGTTATAGTTTGAATGAGAATGTGCCCCAAAACACTCATCTGTTCAAGGCTTCATCCCCAATGCAACAATGTTCAGGAGAGGAGCTCTTGGATACTGATTGGGTCATGAGGATTCTGATCATAATTTAATGAACTATTGGGAGTCAATGAAAACTACAAAAGCTAACTGGAGGACGTTGACCATTGGAAGCCTGCTCTGAAAGAGGATATCTTATCCCTGGGCCGTTTCTCTCTACCCCTTTTTCCCTCCCCATCTCTTGTCTCTCTGTCTCTGTCTGTCTCTGTCTCTGTCCCTGACCCTCTCCCTTTTCCTTTCCCTTTTTTCCCTCTTTCTGAGTTGCCATGAGGTGAGCACCTTCATGCCTCTCAACTACACATTCTTTACTTGCCATCATATACTGCTTCACTATGGTCCCCAAAACAAGTCAAGTAACCATGGACTGAAACTTCTGAAGCTATGAACTAAAATAAATCTTTTCTCCTTTTGGACTGTTTATCACAATGATCGAAAGCAGATTAACACATTATCTACAGTATATATTTCTAAGGCTTGTTTTTTCTGTTGAGCTATTTCACAGCCTTTATAAGCTTTTCACGATAACTGATGCACACATAAATTCTGTACTCCCTAATACAGATTTAATTAGCATCACACACGCACATACTTTCGCTCCTCTACTTCTAGAAAAAACATTATTTTCACCTGCAATTCAGATTTTCTGCTGCATACAAATTTGTGCCTTCTGACTTTTCTTCTGAGCCACTTATAATGATTGAGTTCCTCATGTGAGAAAGATAAAATTTTTACCACATGTACATTTTTATATTTATCTGAGAGTAGTGATTCTGCCTTTTAATGAACGTTATCTTAAGTATTACAAAACATATAAAAAGCACAACTGCAGCAGTATGAGAATAGTATAAATTTATGAAGCATTTTTATCCTTGACAAGACATGAGAAAATCTTCTGATCATTGTCTAAGTGTAATGAACTCCTCCTGTGCTGTGATCAGGGTCTTTGTTTTGAGGCAATAGAGATTGAAGCCAGCAAAACAACATACAGTAAACAGTGGGGGAATGTCCGAGTGTATGGTTAAAACAAAGAATAAAAGGAAAATCTCCTCACTAGTAGGGGAACAGTTCCATAATGTGGACCAAATAGATGTGTGAGTTCATTTGTCTGTTATGCAGTTTTTGGTATATGTGATGTGAGAGAGCACAGGTGATGCTCTGGTGGTTGCAGGTAGACCTTTGGGAAAGCAAGCAGCTTTGTTTGTATTTCACACTTTCCGGGCTTCTCCATTTTGTTTTGGGACCTGTTCTTCAACCCTTGCATTCCATTAGGTCCTGTTAGTCAGTTTACTTAAGTTAATTATTAGGGCCCTTTGTTGTGTTAACTCACTTAAACCCTTGACTTTTAGTTTACAGCTGGTTAATTCCTCAGGACCTGTACGGCTATCTGCCTAATATCCTCCATCTTCCAGCTTCATAAGCACTGTAACTTTAAGGAATACCATTGATTTCTAAGGAACAGAGACATAGGACATAGTCAAACATGGTTTATAGAGTTGTATCTTCCATTTAGATAGAATGAATGGACCACTGCTAATATTCTTGAATTACTGAATACTAAGTTCAAAGTTTTCTTAAAACTACAATTCGACAGGTAAAATACTTAACGGCAAGATTGTCGTTCATCATCACAAACCAGAATTGAATAAAGTATTGTTAATATTTTATTGAAATATTAGAAAAGGTGTTCCAAGGCATATGCAGACTTATGATATCCAATGTCAAGGAAAACACAAACAGAAAATTTCAGCAATCCAGTATGACAAAAAGAGGGAGATTGCAATTGTCTGCTGACCTTATAAAGACTCAGCATGTTATTTTGAAGTCTCTTCAGTGAAAGAAGGCTTTACAAAGTTGTTAATTAATCTAGGGCTGGCACCCTTTGGGAAGAGTACCAGAAAATTGGAACAAAAAAAGAGGTGCAGCTTACCTCACAGCAGGAAAGAAGGGACCTTTTAATTGGATTAAATCACATCATCACAAAATTTATGGATTCTGGCCACTATGCCAAAGAGGTGAGAAAATTTTAAATTAACTCATTAATGTGGTTGGTGAGGGTTAAAACTTACCACTTACTCAAAAATTTCAAAATCAAAGTTCTATTAAGGCAAAGGCATAAATAAATAGAAGTCATGAAAAATAAAAGTTCTGGGAATGTTTTAATTTGCCCTAAGCTGTATATTACATCTTGAAACTACACTAACTAGAATCTTTCAGAACAATTTTAGTGAAAAATGTCTCATAGGAAAACAAAAATAAAGCATTATATATCCCCTTTTAAAAGCAAATTTTCATACGGGCACAAAATAAATATTCCAAGTGCATATTAAAAAATTAAAGATTGTCCATACTGGACAATTACATCTCATTCATTGTGCAAAATACAGTAAAGATTTTCTTAAAAAGAAGAGCAGAAATCTATGAAACTTCTATGAATGTGTTCAATCATCTACAACATATAAAATATACTTATGTTACTGATATTAAAATAACTTCTTAATTTATCGAGATAACATCTCAGAAAATATAAAAACAATTTAAACTGATTTTCATATAATCAAATTAATCAATTTATGTGGTGCTAATTAGAAGAATCATAGCTGAAAAAAGATTTTCATGATTATTATTTTGTCTTGTTTACTTTTCACTCCTTACTGAGACAGAACACCTAACACCCAAAATTAGGGAAGAAAAGGTTTATTTCTTACAGTTCTTGGAGGTTTCAATCAATATTCAGCTGGCTACAAGGCAGGGCAGCGTGGCAGGGCAGCCATTCATGCTGGCCGCCAAACAGCATGAGGCATGAACCCGAGAGAGAGGGAGACACGCCTTCCTCTTTCCCTTACACTGTATTTCAGCTCCACTCCTGGGTGAGTACAGGACTCACATCACCAATCCCAGCGCTAAACAACAAATGAATCACAAATGCCAGACTCAGCTGCATCCATGTCATGATTACATGAGACTAGGTGGGGCCACAGGATGATAGCCATAACATTTTCTTTGTGTGTGTGGCAGCAGGGATGGAACTCACAACCTCACGCCTGCCAGGCAGGTGCTTAAACCACTGAGCCAAACTCCTAAACCTGATCTTTTGAGGCAGGGTCGCACTATGTACTTCAGGCAGTCCTTGCACTCACATTGTAGCCCAAGCCGGCCTCGAACTCACAATGCTCCTCAAACCTCAGTCCCCTGAATGCTGGGATTAAAGGCGTGCACCACCATGCCTGGCTTCCCATGACATATTTAAAAAGTTGAAAAATAATTTGAGTTTTATCTATGCTTATCATTATTTCTGTAGACTGAAAATTTATATTTTAATTTGCATAGACCCTCTTCCAAGTTTTTTTGATCCTCTTTATTTTCCCATATAATGAAAATTTGTCAAAAAATATTTTTGAAACAAGATTAATTCAATTATTTTAATTACATACGTAAAGGTATAAAAATTATGACCTCTCCAGTATATTTTTTGCCCCTGAGACAAATAATGTCTTTTAATTTTGATTCAGAATAATTCATAAGTTTTGAAAAAAAAAACAGATTCAGCCTTTTAATGCAGAAGTATTGCACTTTTCATAACTTCCAAGGAATGGGAACAAATATTATTCTTGGATGACAAGCAAAATAAAGTAACTGAGCTGGAATGGTTACTGCTAGAATTTTAATACTGTATTAAAACTTCCCATAGCAAGTGATAGGCAGAGTAAAAACTATGTGTAGGTCTTTAGCATGTCAATTTATGTTTCAAGCCTTTATAGGATGGTTTCCTACTTTGAAACACTGATTCATTTTCTTCTCTACCTGAAAGCCAAATTAAAGAGTTTTCCAGCATTATATGTACATAATATGAATAAAAATATTTTTTTTACTTCTAACAACAAAATAACAAATTAGCTCTGTTATGGAATTATAAATCTGAATAATGGCCAAATATGTCAGAATTTATGAAGAAGGAAATCAAAAGGAATTGAAGAATCTAATGCATGGGTAAGCCAATAGTTCTTTTAAAATTTGTATCATGTGCATGACATGATACTAAGGGATTTATGTTTTTGCACTTGGTAGCACCATACCAGGCTAATAAAGTAGCATATGGATCTTCATTAATAATTATAAGTTAAAAATAATCTATGTGAATATGACTTCATTTGAGAGATTTAATGTCAGTTTTGAACTCAGTCTTGTGCTCACCAAAAGCACTGATATTTGAGAAATTCCTCCTCAATTTCGCATTCTGAGAATTTGTTTCCTCAAAGGACCATCCCAGTCTCAAAATATCCACTCTCTTAGAAACGGCTTAACACTCATTTCCATCCTTCCTCGTGGAACTACCAGACTTACTGATCACTCTTTTGTTTATATGATTCCATTAACCTCAGATTTTCTTTGTACTTTTTCTTTGTTCATTTGTTTTTTGAGTCAGGGTCTCACTATGTAGTGCAGGCTGACCTTGAGCTAACTTTGTAGCCCAGGGTCACCCCTGACTCAGGGCGATCCTCCTGCTTCATTCTCCTGAGTGCAGGGATTAGGTGTGCACCACAATGCCCAGCATTTTGTTTTCGTTGAGGTGTTTCTCATTATTGGATGTGCTCCCTGTTGCAATCACCTGAATAAAATAATCTTAAGTGCCTGGAACATTTTGTCTTGCATGATTTTGTTTCTATACTCCAATGGGATCAGACCTTGCCTTCAGAGTTCCTTGTATTTTATCTAAGTAAATACTTCTCTCAGTGAATTTCTGAACTTTCTGATTGGCCATCTGAGATACAACAATGAGTCTGAATCCTCCCCCATAGCTCTAGACTCCTGTTCACAGTAAAGGCTTTACAGCTTTGCTTCTTTTTGAGTAGTGACTTAATTTTTGTTGCTAGTTTCATCTGGTTTCATAGTATGATCATTTGACTATCTCTATAAACAAATTAATGGTTTTATAGAGATCTTGTCAGTGTTGGGTTAAAGATGACACAAAATCTGATTTGTTATTATTGCCACCTTTTCTTTTTGTGTAGTCTGTGTCCAAATCAGTGCCAAATTTCTTGTCCACTGGGAACTGTACATATGAAGTAACAGGGTTTATATTTCTATATTTATGCTTGACATATGACTGAAATTTTAGAATTGAAGGCATGAACTTTGTCTTTGACTGTTTGTATGTTTTTTATACAAATAAGACTAAAAAAATTCTTTAAGTATCTTTGTTCTGATTAGCTGATCAACATTTAAAAATATGGTTATAATAATAGAGTATTCTTAAATTTTCCAGAAAACAATACTTATCTTCCATAAATTTAAATTTATTCAATTTAAAGAATAATAGTAGAAAAACCAACTGAGAAATTTGCTGAGAATTAAAATTTACATAATTTGCATAAATATTTTGCAAATGTCTTTAATGTCACATTTTGGATTTAATAAAAATTGTTATTTTCTGTGATTTACTAGTTTTAAGTATACTATTCTTGC
This sequence comes from Dasyprocta punctata, assembly GCA_004363535.1. Taxonomy (NCBI): domain Eukaryota; kingdom Metazoa; phylum Chordata; class Mammalia; order Rodentia; family Dasyproctidae; genus Dasyprocta; species Dasyprocta punctata. The sequence goes on along the minus strand of RJWM01017519.1, from coordinate 18,600 downwards.
ATATTTTTATTCTGTTAGCAAATGTTTTTCCTAAAATTATACTTGTTTTCTAATCAAATAAACTAGCAAATGTATAAGACTGTGTAAACTGTAAATTTCTGTTTAACCAAATCAAATTTCTATTTTGACAAACTTTATTTCAATAGCAATTATGTGTTTTTAGTATGCAAACTGCAACATAATTTCCCTGATCATGAGGTAACTTAAAATTTGCAAACATATATTAAATTGAGTTAATGAATGTATGTTTATTAGACACCTAAAGCATTGCTAAGAGGAAACTGAAACATTGATTAAAAAACTGAAGTTTATGTATTTTGCTTACTTTTATATTATAGAATGTTATTGATATTTGGATTCATTATTGTGTATGTTCACTTTTACAATATTGAGGATAATATGCAAAGGAAATTGTAGGAGGATTTTGGAAAAGGAATATTATCTGCTGTGGTCAAAGACTGCTAAGATTTGATGATTTTTATATATAATATTAAAGATGTTTTTATCATCAAATATCCTAAAAGAAAACTAGAACTTGGTTTGCATTTAATTAGAATGACACAATTTTCAGGGATTTTTTATCTTCCCTTAATACAATGGTATAAAAATTTATTTTTACTTCTGTGTAGGCTCTCTGAATGGGAAAGATGCTGTATCTGGACATGATACACTTTGTGTTGATTTTGTTATATCCTTAATTTTTTAAGAGAACAAATATCTCTCACTTAAAAAATAGTTAAGGTCTTTACCTTCTATGTTTTCTTTAAAAATTTTTTATTTCTAATTTTTTAATTTTTCGGGAGGGTCCTGGGAATTGAACTCAGGTACTCACACTTGTCAGGCAGGTGCTTCATCACTGAGCTATATCCCCAGCCTCCTAAAAAAATCTTTTATTTTTATCTGGTAAGTATCCAACCAGTTTCTTTTTCCTTAGTAACTTAAAACCTTATCCTAATCAAGTGCTCAAACTTAACAACTTTGGTATTTTGCCTTCCCCAATTCAAATACTAACTGATGTTTTTTGAAGATACAACTCTCTTCCTATGGACCTATTACATACTATTTCAAAAATGTATGCTCTGAGGGAAGTTTCTAGAGAATTATCAGAGATCTCACTTCCATGATACATTTCTATTTATCAGAGTCCTAGTATTGCTTTGCCTAATATTAGTTAACAGCCAGACAAAATTGGAAACATTGGTCATGCAATCAAGGTGCTGCCTGGAACGTCTCATTTGATAGTAAAACTCATATAATAAACATTACCAGACACTTTTATGAACTAAAGTAGAGTTTATGTAACTAATGCTTCTAAATTCTAATGGGAAAAATGGCCTTAGATCTGGCTTCCCACAGGCTTTTAGAGGCGAGTGAGGAGGTTCAATTCCTGAAAGTTGCAGGAACTTAGGATATTTTGAAGTACTAGAGAAAACTGGAGTTCATCCAGATTCATAGTTACTACAAGTAGAGTCTTACACTGAATGCTTGACTTGGCTTCTTTGCTTCAAGGAGGTTTCTTTTAAAAGTTAAAACTGGAAGACTTCAAGAGGTCTTCTGGGACAAAATAAAATGAAATGAAATAAAATAAAACAAAACAAAATAAAGCAAATATAAACCTTAATCAGCCGGGCGTGGTGGCGCACGCCTTTAATCCCAGCACTCGGGAGGCTGAGGTAGGTGGAGCGTTGTGAGTTCGAAGCCGGCTTGGGCTACAACGTGAGCGCAAGGTCGGCCTGAGCTACATAGTGCGACCCTGCCTCAAAAAACCAGGGCTGGGGAGTTTAGCTCAGCGGATTAAGCGCCTGCCCTGGCAAGCGCAAAGTTGTGAGTTCAGTCCCAAGTGCTGCAAAAAAAAAAATTATATATATATATATATATATATATATATATATATATATATAAACCTTAAGCCAGACTTGCTATGTTAACACTTGGGAGACTGAGGCAGGAAGATATGAAGCTCAAGGCCAGTGAAACTCTGTCTCAAAACACAACAAAACATTTTAAGAAGACCTGTCTGGTAAATCATCATTCCTGTCACAGATATAGAAATAATTACATCAAGTCTAGTGAGACTATTGCTTTTTTGAGATAAATAGTGATTTTTTCTTTGAGATTACTTTTGATCAAAAGAGAGAGAATTACAGAGACAAATTCTGTGATTCACTGTGAAACTGAATTTTTGTAGGGTATCCTTTTGTATAATCAGATTCTTGGTCTTATTTATTGTCTATGAACTATTTAACACCTCTTCGTAAATTATAAGTGTCTGATGTTCAAGTATTTTGAATAGAAATTTTAATGACATTTGCTCACAGTAGAGAATCCATTTTTGTTATCTATATGTAAATTGATTCTGTTATATTGTCCAAAATGATAAACCTTAACAATTGTTTGATTACTCAGATTTCATTCAACGTCTGGTTACAATACTCCAAAATAGCATTCCTTGTCTACTACCATACCACCCTTAAGGAGCCTGAGTCTGAACTACTCTAACCCTCAATAACGTTATTCAACATAATTGGTTATTCAACAGATGTAAATTTAAAACAATAATGAGAATCCACCTCTCCTCAGAAAGAAATCAAGAAATCAACCAATAACAAATACTAGCTAGACTGCGGGGAAAAAGGAACTATTCTCCACTGTTGGTGGGAGTCTATACTGGTGAACCACTAAGAAAATCAGTGTGGAGATTCCTCAAAAAACTAGGATTGGAGGTACTTCTTGGCCCAACTATTCCCCTTCTGGTTATCTTCTAGAAAAAACATCGAACCACAGCGATATATATGCATCCATGTTTATAGCAGCACAATTTGTGATAGTTAAATCTTGGAAACAACCCAAATGCCCATCAACTGAGGAATGGATAAAAAAAGGTGTGGTATTTTTATAAAATGGTGTATGACTCAGCTATAAAGAAGAGTTTTATTTTACAATGGAATACCACTCAGTCATAAAGAAGGAAAAACCTGAGACTTTAATCGGTAAATGAATGTTACTTAAAATCATGCTCATAAGTAAAATAAATTAGACCCACATGTGTAAGCATCATATTGTCTCAGTAGTGTGAGAAACTGAATGAGTAAATAACATCCAAAATGTACAATAGATACTGTGAATATGGAAGAAACTATTCAAAAGGAAAGAAAAAGTGTGATAGGGAGAAGGAAGGAAAGGAAAAGGAAAAAATATATGTATACACAAGATAGTTAAGATAGTTATACAGATATTTTTTCTTAGCTTATTGAAAAGAAAGGTTTGTGTTAACATTTTTTGATCAATAACTCATGCCTATATCTTGTACTCTGAATAACTACTATGCAGACAACCATACACAACGTGTTAATTATTGTTACTCTTCTACTAGCCTGTTTTGAAACTCTGTTTTATTGTCGTTTTTACTTTTTCTGTTTAAAAAAAAACTTACCAAATTTTCTCCCTTCTTCCCTTTAGAAATTCAAACTTGTCTTTCAGATCCTAAATAGCTCTCTAGGTTGCTGTGCATCTGACCTTTTTCCCTAAGATTTGTTCTGCCACATGTGTCTGGGATCTTGTAATTAAGAGGTCATGTCTACTTCCCCAGCCAACTTTTGCAATGCTCTGATCTGTCATCTCAAATGTGTTTATATTAATGTGGAATAATTAATTCCACATGTAACTGTGAGGCTAACAATATGAATAAAATTAAATTTTACAATGGCAAACCATCCTTGGTTTTATTGACTTAAAACATTCAACTGAAACCTTTGGACTGAAAATATATAACTACATTTGATTTGCTAATAGTTTAACTTTTCTGTCCTGTTTTCATAAGTAAATTTTACTCATAATTTTCTCTTTTATATCACCTTGACATATTTTCAACTGAAGATTGTGTTCACTTGATAAATTAATTTCTGTAATTTCTCTTTTTAAAATTCTCTACAACTATTAGTCTAAGATGAAAATTACCTAGACCATAAAGATTATTAGAATATTATGTATAACCTTTTTGGGTAGTTCTTTTTGCCACTGTCTACCTATGTATACTAGTGTCATGGCTTCTGTTTAGATGTCACCTCAAAAACTAATGCTGTCATATGTGGAAATATTTTAGAAGTGGCAGGATCTAGAATGTGTAATGCTGGAATTGATTCCTAGTACAATTCTACTCTCAAAGGTACTAAGATTCAAGGATTGAGTGCTACCTGCTCTGAGTATCCTGGATAAGATAAAAGGGGCACAAAGAGACTGTTAACATCCTGTGCTTATTTTGCTACCTTTAGCCCACCATGAACTGGTTCTACTCTGCAACGCCCCTCTATCTACCAGGCCACCCTGACTTGGAGCCAGCCATTTATGGAATGAGACCTCGACAAACTGTAAGGTAAATAAACCTTTCCTCCTTCAGCTTCGGATGTTGGATATTTGGCTCAACAAAGACAGAAAACTAAGAGAATTTTGGCACCACAGAAAATAATTTATTGCTGTAGGATTACCTGACTGTTTACCAAGAGGTTTTGGCATTGGCTTGTGGGAAGGGAAGAGTTAGGAAAGGTTTGGAAATGCAGGCTAAAAAAGTAGAGCTGAAATGCATTAGACTGTATTTGTTGGGAGATTCTGGTCAGAGCTCAGAAGACCAGAATGCTGATAGAAATTCTGCCAGTGAAGTCCATATTCAAGAGGTTTCTGTTGGGAACAACGACTGTATTAGTTGTTGAATTCCAGACAATGTGTGTATGCCTTGGCAGAAAGTTTGTCTGCATTTTACTCATGTCCAGAGACTGACTGAGACTGAAATCAAAGGCAGCAAACCAACTAATCTAGCAGAAGAGATTTCAAGGCAGTCTACTGTTGAGGCAGTGGCATAGCTGCTGTTGGGATATTTTATCCAGATTTATGTTGAGAATCAAAATCTAAGAGGCCAGTGGAATGGTTTAAAACATTTTGAATTTGGCCCAAATTAAAGCTCCAAGAAAGGTTTGGGCTGCAAAGATAGCTCAGAGGAGATCTTGACTGCTCAGAAAGAATAGGAGAATACAAAAGGATGGTCTGAGGGGATCACAAGAAGCAACAGGACTCCACTCTTTGCAGATTCAAAATTGCAAAAGTGAAAGATTTTCATTGGAGAAAATAGTCCTAGAACACCATGTTTCAGAATGGCAGTGGCCTGGGAAAGTTCTTCCCCAAGATTTAGTTCATAGGCACTTGAACCCTACATCCAAGGGAGATGGAAGCCTGGCTACTGCTCCACTTGGCAGCAGACCTTGGCATCATCCACATGGTGTTGGTTTTAGGTGCATGCAGAATCCGAGAGTTGTTAGGTCAGGAAAGCTTCCACCCAGATTTCAAAAGAAGGCCTGAGAGGGCAGGAAGTATGTCCCTGAGAGGGCAATGTGTGAAGCTATGAGTATGAAGCCAATGTTGCAGTGGAGACCCCAAAAGACTGGAGAAATCAGTTATATGGGTCATTCAAGGAAAGCTTCAAGGTGTGAGCAAAGGCAGGCAAAATAAAAAAAGAGAAAAGAAAAAGAAGAAGGAGAAGGAGAAGGGGAAAGAGAAGGAGAAGGAGAAGTGGCAGCAGCCAAGGGAGCTACACCACCAGAAGTGCTCTAGGGGCACACCCACCCAAGCTCCTAGGAGTTCACAATTTGTCACAGTTTGCCAGGGATGCTGGAAGTGAAACTGTGGGATTTAATATTTGTGCTGCTGGAGTTTGGTCTTGCTTTGTTCCTATTTCTTGCTACCCTGCTGTTTGTAACTTTTGGAATGAAAATGCCTGTCTTGTGCCATTGAATAGTGGAAGAGTTTAACTTTCTTTTCATTTGTGCAGGGGCTCACTGTTTGCCTCAAGTCTCAGAGAAGACTTTGGATTTGGAGTTTTCAGCAATACTGAAACTGTTAGGACTTTGACAACTCTTGGAGGTGGAGTAAATGTCTTTTTGCATAAGGGACATGCATGAGTCTTTGGGAGGGCCAGGAATGGAATGCTATGGTTCATGATTAAATGTTCCCCAGAATGCTCATGTGGCCATAGGTGGGTATTTTTCAGAAGATCTAGAGTGTATCTAGAGTGTATGATGCTGGAATTAATTCATGATGCAATGCTAGGCTCAAGAGCACTAGGATTCAGGATGTGAGTGCTATCTATCCTGTGTACCCTGGATAAGATAAAAGGAGCAGAAAGTAGCTGTTAAGGTCCCTTGCTTGTTTGCTTTTGGATGTCTTCTGCTTTCCATTAACTGGTTCTCCTCTGCGATGCCCCTCTTCCAAGACACCTTGTCTTGGAGCCAGACAATTATGGAAGAAATATCTACAAACTGTGAGATAACTAAACTTTTCCCCCTTTAAATTTAGGTGTTGAGTATTTTGTCTCAGTAATGAGAGAAATGTAATTAAGGCAACGAGCTTAACTAGCTAGAGATTTTCATAGTTACAGATGTGTTCATACTTTGAATAATTTATTGAATTCATTCTAGTTCATTTTTTCCATGTTATCACTTTTTTTTTTGTGGCACCAGGGATTGAACTCACAACCTCGTGCCTGCCAGACTGGCACTTAAGCCACTGAGCCAAACTCCCAGCCCCAGGTTTTGAGGCAGGGTCGCACTATGTAGCGCAAGTCGGCCCTGTGCTCACGTTGTAGCCCAAGCCAGCCTTGAACTCACAATGCTTCGCCTACCTCAGCCTCCTGAGTGCTGGGATTAAAGGCATGTGCCGCCACACCTGGCTTTTTATCACATTTTTAATTTTACTGACATAAATAGATAAACGATATAATTTTATCAATAGTATATATATCTATTATTTTAAATGGGTAACAAAATTTAGCATCTTAACTTTTACTACAAATTTAAGTATCTATAAAATAAACCTTTTCATATTTCATTTTATACTGAATGACTTAAAAAGTATCAATATATTTATATCATGTAAATTATTAAACTGTAATATTGTTGAGGTAAAAATGGCAATTAAGTTTAAAATTAAAATTTAAACAACTGAGAAATTAAAACATAAAAATGTGCTCTGAACTAAGTTTTTTAATGGATTATATGCTTTTCTGTAGTAGAAACATTTGAAATTTAAATTATTTAGTCCTCTAAATGGGTGTGAATTGGTATCTCATTTGGTTATCATTTGCATTTCCTTAATAATTAATGATGTTGAGTTGTATTCATATACCAAAGGCCATTTGTGCATCTTTTCAGAAATATGTGTTCATAGTTATTAAATGTTGTTTCTGAGCTTCAGAAGTTCTTTCTTTAGTTTAGGAATTAATCCCTTGTGAAAGAAATGACATGCAAATATTTTTCCTACTCTATACATTGCTTTTTCACTCCGATGATTATGGTCATAATATACTATTGTGTGCTGAGAATTTCTGTCATAACAGTAGTCATGTATTTCTTCACTGTTATTCTCTCTTCTTATTTCTTTATCTAAGCTCATTTTGTATCTCTCTCAAAGTGAAAGTATTATTTTTTCTTTTTTTAAATGAATTTTATTGGTATACTTTTGATATACATAATGATCACGTTGATCATAGGGAATTTGTACTTGGGCATAATATATCTTGATTTTTCTTTTTTCTTTTTTCCTATTCCCCTCCCTTTCCTTCCCTCTCCCCCACCATTGTTGTCTTCCATTTTGAATTTTCGTCCTACTTCCCATTATGTATCATTAATTTGGGTGTTTATTTGCACTTGCAGTTTCTCACCCCAGAGGAATGATTCAATATTTAAGTGTATGTGTCCAATTTATTTCACTTTGAAGTATGGTCTCAAGGTGCATTCATTTTCCGAAAAATGTCTGTTATTTCCCTTCTTGGCATCTTCCTCAAAGAGTTAAAAGCATCATACCACACCAATATATGTGCATCCATGTTTATAGCAGCACAATTTGTTATAGGTAAGTATTGGAAATAGCCCAGATATTGAATACATGAATAAAGAAATCATGGTTTTTATTTGTAATGGAATAATACTCTAACATAATGAAGCATAATAGTTTTAGATCTTTTTATTTTTTATTAGACTCTTCAGATAGCCAATTTTTGATTTTGTTGCATTTTCCATCATGTTTTCTCACATTAATGGAAGTTTTCCTTATTTTTTTTAGTTGTTTTGTTTGTTTGCTTACTCCAAATTGTTGCTTTGTTTAGTTGATATTCTTTCTTTTCTTGCCTACACAATTTATTTAAAAAATGTCCCAAATTGTTTTAGATTCATCTTCATTGTAGATATTTTTCCAGTGGTCTGAATATTCATGTTACATTTATAAATGTAATTTTTTTTATTCTACTTGGGACTACTCATTTTGTCTTTAAAATATTAGTATCTTTAATCAGTATCATAAATATTTCAGTCAATTTTACTTTTACTATTACTAGTGTTTTTTCTTTGTACTTTTTATCTTTCATGAATACATACTAAAATGTATTCCACTTATATTTTATCAATTATTTTTAACTTGCTTTTGTATTTTCCATCTCGATTTCTTGCAAAAAATAATGCTTTAATTGATCATATTTTGATATTATTATGTTTTGAATTTTATTTGTATTTTTCCCAAATCTGTATTGGACCGGGTACATATTTTGATTTCTTAGACGGTTTCTTTCTCCCTCTCTCTCTCTCTCTCTCTCTCTTTCTTTCTTTCTTTCTTTTGTAAGATCTAATGTTTTCTTGTTGGTTATCCTTGATGTTTATAGATTTTTTTCTACTCACTTCCACGAAGATGCACATTGTTGGGTATTCGGATATTCCCCATACCCTCATCTTCCGTTTTCATCTAGGTCTTGGGCTTTATCTCCCATCCCTATGTGACATAATGACTAAAAATCATGGATTTTGCCTTCAGTAATCATTTCTCAGAGTAGTAGCAATAATAATACCTGAAACACTACTTTGATTTCTCTTTGTTTTTGGTAACCAAGATACAGAATTGCTAATTATTCCTCATATGATTAACTATGCTTTAGTTTTGTTGTTGTTGGCATTGTTACTATTATAGTCAAAATTTCCAGGTAATGTATTTTTTTATATATTTTTTAATTTTTTTTTGCGGCACGAGGGATCGAACTCACAGCCTCATGCCTCCCAGACAGGCACTTAAGCTACTGAGCCAAACTCCCAGCCCTAGTTTTTTTGAGGCAGGGTCGCACTATGTAGCTCAAGCTGGCCTTGCGCTCATGTTGTAGCCCAAGTCGGCCTCGAACTCACAATTCTCCACCTACCTCAGCCTCCTGAGTGCTGGGATTAAAGAAATGTGCCACCACACCTGGCTTCAAGGCAATTTTAAAGATGAGATATTTTTGTTCAATGTTAGTTTATTTTTCCATAGTGAGATTCAATCTATCCCACTTGGACTGTCAGAAGAGCAACCCTACTTTCCTTCTACTCAGCTAGGCACAACACTTTATTTTCCCTTTTTTATATTTCCCATGTAACAATTGACTATTCTCCAAAAGCTCTGTCAAGGATAATTTTACCAAGAAAAGAATAGAACACCTAAGTGCATCTCCCATTTTGAGAGCTCCCAATTTAAATTGTAAAATTTCCTTAACATTTCTTTAATATATATTTGCTTAAAACTACAGTATTTTCTAATGTATACTATAGCTATTTCAGGCTTGTTGTGAACTGAAAAAAATTCAGAATAATTATAGTAACAGCTGCAATGAATGCTGCGTTGGAATGACAATCTTGAAATATTATTAAGTGGAATATTACCAAGTTTATACAGTCGAATGGTGTAAAGGATGCTTTACAAGGAAAGTCTTAGGGTTGAAAGTCCACTGTTTTCAAATACTTCACTAGTTGCTGTATAGACCATGAGTTAATTTAATTTATTCCAGAGTGTAATGTAAGTTCCAACAGATATATTTATTAAGGTAGAGATTCTTGCTGTGTAGAATGGGAGCTTTCACAAATAAAATGGCTTTTTATTGCATCAATCGCCTTTGGAAGAACCTTACCGGAGGCAGCCGACTCTTTCACATGTATTCTGAAAAGACTTTGTAAGTAAATGAAGATGGAACTAGACAGTGTTTCATGTTTTTTTAATGAAAGATTCTTTTGTTCTATGAAAATCCCACTACTAGAATGTCTGTAATTGTGTTTAGAGCTGTGAATGGGGGGGGGTGTTTATGATTAAAATAAACAGATAACCATAGATTTTTGAGCAAATAGAAGTTGAAGGCTAGAGAATACGTAAAATAATAATAAAAAATCACTGCTTTAATGGTGGTGGTGGAGATAAAGGACATTTCAGAAAAATGTGCTGCAGTTCAAAAGACACTGCACTTTTCAAGGACGAAAGCTTTAATTTTGCAAAGAAGCAATCAAGGGAGTTTATAGCTAGAATTCCAAAATTATTTACTACAGAATGAGAATATGACTTGATAGTCTTTAGTTTCATGCAGACTAGATAGTATATTCATCTTAATAAAGATGAGACTTGGTAATAACCAATAGCACACTGGTCAAGATAAAGTAATATTAAGATGATATATATCTCATATATGTTTTGAATTGTGCTGCTATAAACATGGATATATATATGTACATATATATGTAATATGATAATAAAATGTCTTTAATTCTTTTGGAAAAATAGCTAAAAGGTGAATAGTTGGGTCAAATGGAATTTATAGTTTTAGTTTTTTGGAGAATCTCCACATTGTATTCTATAATGGTTGTACTGATTTATATTTCCACCAACAGTGTAGAACAGTTTCTTTTTCTCTGCAGCTTCTCCAGCATTCATTAGTATTTGATTTCTTGATAATGGACATTCTTTTTGGGGTAAGAGCAAATCTCAGTGTTGTTTTAATTTGCTTGTCTCTAATGGTCAGTGATTTGAAGCATTTTTTCATGTATTTGTTGGCCATTTGTACTTCTTTTGCTGTGAAGCTTCTATTCATTTTTCTATCACAATTTTTGTCTGAGTCTTTAATTCTGAGCACTTTATATTCTACATTTGAGTCCTCTTATTGATGGATTCCTTTAAATATTTTTTACATTCTATGGGTTGTCTTTTCTTTTTGTTGTTGTTGTTGTTTCTTATGCTGTGCAGAAGATTTTAAATTTAATATGATCCCATTTGTTGATTCTTGGAACTATTTCCTGTACAATTGAGGTTCTGTTCAGAACATCCTTGCCGACATCAATATCTTCAAGAGTTTTACCTATCTAGTTTTCCAACAGGTCAAATGTTTCTAATTTAACATTCAGTTCTTTGATTAAGGTAGGATTTGTGATGGTATAACAAAATATCTGAGGCTGGGTAATTTATAAAGTATAAAATTTTATATATTTCACTGTTTTGGAACCTGAAAGCCTGAGATCAGAAGGCTTCATCTGTCCAGCTTCTAGCGAGGGCCTCCTTGCCTGTATTGCAATATGGCAGAGAAGTGGGAAGGGAAATGGCATGATGCAAAAGGGGACAAGCTTGTGGGATTGCTACCTTTTATAGTAACCTGTTCTTTTGACAACTCACTCCCAAGCAACCAGCATCAATCCTCTTGAGGGAGATGCCTTCATTACCTAGATATCTTGAACTATACATAATTTTTACAGGTCCTACTGTCTCAACATTGACACGATGGGAACCAAACATTTAGCACATGAGTCTTCAGGGAACATACACTCAAACAATATCATGGTATATTCATATTTGTTTCTGGTTGTTTTAAGGATATACTCAAACTTTGGCTTTGAAATTTGTATATTACCAAATGCTATAGTTTGAGTTTTGTCCTTGAAAGTCATATGTTTAAGTCTTTCTATCCCAGAATACCACCTTATTTTGAAATTGGGCAGTTAGAGATATAATTAGATAAGATGAAATCACACTTGAGAAGAGTGGGCTACTAATCCAATATAACTAAAGCATTTATAACATGAAAAAATTATAAATAGACTTGTACACAGGAAAACGGTTACTTCTCTACAACTCTCATTGGGAACTCACTCTGTTGACATCTTCCTCACAGCCTTTTGGCCTCCATAACTGTGAGAAAATATGTTTCTACTGTGTAAGTTATCCAGTTTGTGGTTCTTTGTTATGGAGCCCAGGGAAGCTAATACAGCAAGAGATGTAATGAAAATGAGCAACCACAAAAGAAATCAATGAACTGCAGTTTGCAGTGTCAGGGTCAGCACACCCTTTTTTTCTATGGATGCCACAAAGTTCCAAAATAAGTGAAAGTTTTAAGAATACACTGGACTCAGATATCTGTTAACAAATGTACATAAATATTTTGCTTACAAATATTACAAATAAGGAGTCACATAGTAGTCACAGATTCAAATTATTTTTATTTAACCATCGATTTACACTTCATGTTTCTTGCCACTGATACATACTCAGAATAACTTTTAAATTTCGGTTATAAGTGGAATATTTTACAGAGAAGTAACAGTTTTCCTAATTAACAAAGAGACTCTTGAAATTTACTTCTCAAAGTAAAAATTCAGGGAAGATGTAAAGTAACCCAAACTTAGAAACCTGTTTTCTGAAAAAAAGACAAAGTGAAAATAAATTAAGCTGACTATAATTTTATAATAAATAATATCAAATGCGATTCATAGGAAAATTGACACAAACTTTGCTCTGAGTCAAAACTTGAAATTTTACTCAAAATTGTTTGGAAAATAGCTTTGTATTCCTGATGATTTTTAGGATAAAATTCAGTAGGATTAAAAACTGAGTCGAACATTTGACTTCTAGTTACATGAAGCCATATTTGAACTCCCAAAATGTAGAGAATGTCTTGCCTTGAGACATTTCTGTAATACAAGTCTTGTCTGTAAACTATTAGATTTATAATTTAGGGGACCAGTTTCAGGAGTAAGAAAGATTTTGATGAATCAAAATGGAAAATGTGTTGTGTGGGAAAAGATCTGGAGCCACATTCCATATCAGTCAGACAAGTTACAAAAATTTCTCTGCTTTGGTCTCAGGTAATAAGAAACTGCATTGAAAACTTTAATAATTATGACAATTAAGTGTAGAATGCCTACCAGAGTTTGCAGGACAGAGCAAACTATCAGTTAAGTATTTAGTATTGTTATAAGCCAATTGACTTTTTGGCCAGCTAAACCTGATGCTAGAATGCTAATTTCATCCATCCTGCTATAACTGTTTGAACACCACCTCTCTTCCTATAAACTTTGTATTGCTAATTTAAAAGAGGGAAGAATGTGACTACAGTGCCTTTGAGAAAAAGGCAATGTGGAGGTTGAGTGATAGTGTTCAAGTATGACCATGTTCCAAAGCCCAGAATCTGGTTTACCTGTATGGCAAATGAGACTTGCAGATGTAATAAGCTAAAGATATTGAGACGGGAAGATTACCCTGGATTAGCCAGGCAGTCTTCATATATAAGTCCCAATAAGAGGGACACAAGAGCCAGGCGTGGTGGCACATGCCTTTAATCCCAGCACTTGGGAGATTGAGGTAGGAGAAGGCCGGCTTGGGCTACAACGCGAGCGCAAGGCCGGCCTGAGCTACACAGTGTGACGCTGCCTCAAAAAACCAGGGCCGGAAGTTTGGGTCAGTGACTTAAACGCCTGTCTGACAGGCTCGAGGTTGTGAGTTCGATTCCCAGTGCTGCAAAAAAAAAAAAAAAAAAAAAAAAAAAAAAAAAAAAAAAAAAAAAAAAAAAAAAAAAAAAAAAAAAAAAAAAAAAAGAGGGACACAACAGAAAGTATAAAGAGAGAAAAAAGTGATGTGAAGTGAAAAGTTAAAATTGAATTGATGTGCTTTAAAGATGGAAAAAGGATCCAAGAGGCAAGGAATGCAAGCAGCCTCTAATAGCTGGAAATGGCAAGGAAATGACTGGTCCCCTAAAGCCTCCAGAAGGAACTAACCTTGCTGCTTGACTGTAGACCAGTGTAACTAATTGTAGATTTTTGACCTGCAGAACTCAAAGAGAATATATGTGCATTTAAATCGTGATATTTGCTTAAATGGTTATCTGATAATTTGTTAGAGTGGTAAAAAGAAGTTAATACAAGTACAAGTAAAGTCATTTGAGGTCTTTATCTGTTAGTGCTATGTAAGCAACCACTCTAAGTTACTATGACTTAAACTGCTAAGCATTTATTTACTAGTTTTAAAGAACATTTTTAATTGACACATAGTAATTACACATATTAAGCAGTTCTATGTGATATTTCCCCACATGTATACAATCAGATCAGGGTAATTGTTCTATCACCTCAGGCATATATTATTTGTTTTAATTGGGAATATTGAAAATATTATCTATTAGCTATTTTCAAATATTCAATTAACTGTTATCAAGCACTTACTTAGCTCATAAATTTTGGGGGCTACTTTACGGTTCTACAAATTTGGTCTGGGTTTGTCTGATAATCAGCTGGACATGCTTTGTTTTACCAGATCTTTATGCTGGGTCATCTAAGGAGATGTTGGCTGGGGGCAGAGATGTCAGTTCCATATTTTCACATACTCCTCCAAGAAGTTAACTCAGTCTCTCTCAGGTGGCAGGTAGAGTGACACGAGAACAAGAAAGAAAGTATTAACCTCTGAAAATTTAAGCTTAGAATTTACACAGCACCAGGCACACTACATTCTTTTTGTCCAAAGCAGGTCACAAGGCCTTCCCAGTTTTAGTCATTGGTGAAAGAGATTTTATTTCCTTATGAGATAAGTGGCAAAATCACATTGGTGTAGATAGAGAGATAATTACTTTAAGAAATTTTTGTAATCAATATGCCACAGAGTCACTCTTGGAAAGCATGTATCTTGATATTTTTTCCTGATTTTCTAGCATCTGCATTTGACCATCACATCAAGCATCTATTTTGCATTTCTGTATAATATCCATATGTTGATGCACTTCTGATAAACTACTCGACTGACTTAATTTTAAAAAGATCTGATCAGTTAATTCTTTTGAGAGCATTAATAACTATTTGTCTAGTGAATATACCCCCATCTGTACTTATATTGACTTTTTAAAGGCAGAGTGTGAAACAATTCTTGCCAAGTTGCTTTTTCAATATATTATTCCAGGTTCAACAAGCTTCACCAGTGTGAAATTACTAATGGACTGTTATCTCAACTTTTCACAACTGTTTCTAATGCACCCTAGCTAATGACCGTATGCTGCATGCTGCTTTTCCTACACAAGATCTTTTTCTTTTATTTCTTTATACAGGTGTTACTTTTTTAAAAAAGAAATGATAATATAGCCACATATGCGGATGCCTATTAGAGAAAAAGAAGTTGTAGGGCTCATGTCATGTAATTTCCAGAGTCCAGATGGGCTTGTGTGGCAGCTGTGTTTCAATCAACTGTGAAGATGTTTTTCCCAGGATGCCTTGATGACAATAACAGCACCATTAGAAGCAACCAAATTCCCAAGAGCCATCTGGCATGGTTGTTATTTATTTTTATATGTTATTGTTATTTTTCTTACAAACACATGAAATTCTATGGTAAATGAATGAATGCAGATCATTGTTTTCCTGTGATTACTAAAATCTACTCCTTTAAAATTTCCATGGCCACTAGTAAAACAAATAATTTATTGAAGAAACCTGTATACTATCTCAGATCTTTCTTCTCTAGCCTCACTGTGACTTTTAAAAATTCTTCAAAATTAACACACAGTAAAATTGGCATTTGTTGGTCCACTGTTGTACTAATTTTAACTCATAAAGGCAATCATGTAAATACCATCAAAACTGTTCCATATGTGTACAGGAATGCTTAAGTATCTCTGTTCATAGTCTCCAAAAACTGGAGGTAACCCAAACTCCCCCCAACTGCTAAGTGCATAAATAAATTGTGGTACATCCACACAATGAAACATTAGTCAGCACTAAAAATGGAGGAATTACTTATCTGTGTAACAACATGAATTAATTATGAAAACAGTTTACTGAATAAGAAGCTAAAGCCAAAAAAACTGCGTGTTAAGTGATTCCATTTATATAACATTATCATTACTTTCCCTGAACTTTTAAACCCTACTATTTAGTTCAGGTTGAGTTCATCACCCCAGTTTTCACTGTAGTTTCATCACCAAATTGCCTGTTTATAATAAAAATTGGATCACACCAGAAAGTTACTTAGATCACTTCATTTATTTGCATGTATTCCTTCATTAAGTTTAGAAAGCTCTCAATGATGTGGGTTTGCCTATGATCCTAACATGATCCCCTACTTCACGTATCTGGTGATTAATAGTGTAAGAGTCATCTTCATGGCGTTAGAGGGATCCTGGCCTCCAGTTCTTGTATGGATTTCCCTCTTGTCTGAAAAATGCTAATCTTCAAATTCACCTCTTTGTCTCTTTTAGAACTTCTTAAAGGTCTTTTGATAAAACTTCACTGATTTGTTTCAAAGAGATAACTGGGAACGCTTAAGTTTCTTAGCATCTGCCTGTGATTATAGGAATGGTTTTTAAAAAGGTCCGCCTAGCAATCCATTCAATTGATATACATAGAACTGGCAGGTACGAGATCTCTCTGAGGCAAAGAGAATTGCAGTTTCTCCTTTTAAAGCTTATAGAGATCATAGTGTGGTCTCTGCCCACATTTACAAAGGAAATACACTAAAGAGTCATAAACACTTACTGAAACCCTTGTAGGAGGACATTTTGCCTGCCAGCAATCTTCGCCAAGCAAACAGTTTGAAAACACTTGGATGATCCTGGCTGCCCCAGTGTTTCATAAATATTTCCATCCGGCAGGCACAGAAGCCTTGCAGAAGAGAGTGGTCAACAGGAAAACTCGAAATGGAAGAGGCTCAGTGAGCAGCTGCTGAGTTGTGAAAATATATGCAAAAGCATATGGCTGTCTTTAGGGCCTTAAGGCAACATTTTAATTTATTTATTTACTTATTTATTTATTTTTTCACTTTTTACCCTTCACAGATGAAGACACAGAATTCTATCTGAGATTTTCTTGTAAAGACCCTCTTCACTTTCAAAAAGAAATGCATAACTGTTTAGCATGTCATAAGTATTTGTTCACCTAAAATATGCTTTTTTTGAAAAATGAAAATTCTAGTATAATTTCCCTTGTTTGTCATTCTAGACTTACAATATTCTTTTTGGCATTCTTGCCTTCTTACATGTCTCGTTTTATTTGGGAAAATGTAACATTTAATTTTCTAACATTTAAGTTGAATTGCAGAATATCTAGGTGAAAAGTGTCCAGAATTTGATGCTAGTGCAGAATGCTGCAGTTTACTTACAGGAGTATAACTGCTGAGCTTTCAGCACTCTTATATAGTCATCTACGCTTTGTGTTTAATTCAAGTATTGAATTATATCTAAAAATATCTCCAATGTTAAGGTCCTAAAAGTGTGTGCCATTCTTTTTCTTACATATTAGAACTGTGTTGGTTTAGCCATCAGGGATAAATTCTTCACAGTATGTCTGTTTATGTAGGCAAGAGATTCCCTGCCGTTTTCCTTTTCTTCATGTTGGGAAAGGTCGTCATATTTTCTGACATATGAAAGGAATCTTCTACAGACTTAATTTTATTAAATTACTATAATATGCCTAAGTGGATTTAAATTTTGATAGTTTTTTTTCTCCTTGTTGTGTTAAGAGCGCCACTTGAAAAATAATGTATGTATGTCCAGTTCCCACTTTGAGCTCAGTCCTTCCTTTAGAACACTTGTCCCTTATAATAGTTCACCCTAAAACCATTCTGTGGACAAATAAAATCAGACAATTTAATAACTGTATCATACTTTGGTTCTTGTAGGTCTTCAGTTCCTCCTTAGCATGCTAAAGTCCTAATTAACTTTGCATAAAGATTGCGTTTTTCACTTGTTTAACCCAGTATTTCCAAGCTTAATGATGGAAATAATTTTGAATCAATTTTAAAACATGTAACATATTAACACTTTAAGAACACTTCTTGGGAAATGTGATACTAAAACTCTGATTAAAATTTTAGTTAGAAACATCATCTAAATGTCTCCTCAATAATGCTTAACAGCAGTTGCTGGAAAGTCTTCAAAATTAGCAATGAACAAAGTGACTGAAAAGAAAATAGCTGATCAAAAAGATCAGTCTTTTATGAATAAGGTAGTTAATATTTAAGATTAACATTTAGTATTTTTGAAACATTGAAAACAATTTAAAACAAGGTGGGATCTGAAAGATTTCATAAGCTAATCTACCTTTTTCAGATATAGACAGGAAAACAATAGGCTTGATGAGATGAGACAATTGGTAAATAAAAGTTTGGAAATATAAATTGGAATGACTGAATTTCCAATTCACCATACTTTTTGGTTCCCAAACTAAAAACCCAAAATATATGTTGAGAAATCATACTGATACTTTGCAACTGAACTAAATATTTGTGGTGAGTGCAATTGGTTACTATTTATTTTAAACCTTTAAACAAAGACATCTTCGGGAGGCTGAGGTAGGCGGAGCGTTGTGGGTTCGAGGCCGGCTTGGGCTACAACGCGAGCGCAAGACTGGCCTGAGCTACATAGTGCGACCCTGCCTCAAAAAACCAGGGCCGGGAGTTTGGCTCAGTGCCATAAGCGCCTGCCCTGGCAGGCGCGAGGTTGTGAGTTCAATCCCCGGTGCCGCAAAAAAAAAAAAA